>BQNB010086025.1:0-25947 GCA_026074375.1 Tanacetum coccineum | reverse complement strand
ACACACATGGATTGATGATCTTTTTTCCTTTTCTAGTTTTTAGCCTAATATAGTTTTTCAAGCTTAATGTAATTTTTAAATTCAGTTGTAATTTCTCTTTAAGGAATGTAATTCAGTTTTAATTAATGAAATTTAGTCTAATTTAGTTATAAGCTCTCTTTTCTCTTAATTCATAAGATCTCTAAAATAGCTAAATTTTCTCAATAAACTCATAATAAGCTCTTTCAGTCTATAAGCTGAAATAGAGCTTAATCAATTCAGAAATAATCCTCTCTAAACCTTAAAACAGTTTAACTTACATTTACCATGGACTTTATTGGATTTGAGCTTATTTGGAAGAGAGATCAATCCTGGAAGGATCTCTATGGACTTAACTCCTAGCTTATTAATAAGCTAGGAGAGCTTGAAGCTGCCCTTTTGGGACCTCTTGTTTAGCTAGAGGTGTCTTGTAAGTTTCTCATTTAATCCCTTTTATTCTAGCTTAAAATAGTTTTCTATTTGCTTTCTATGCTTATTTGCTTATTCAGTCTGCTTATTATTGCTTATTTGTGTTTCATCTAGCTTATTAATCATTTTAGCTTATCTGTTTTTGATCAAAATAGTTTAGATCATAGTTTTATAAGTAATTTTTCATAAAATCTTAAAAAACCAAAAATATTAGATAGAATAGATTAGATCTTTGATTTCTAGTTATTCAATTGTTATATCATGTTAAGTAAGTTTGATATAAGCTAGTTAATATCTGGGTTTGAAGTTTTAATAAGTAGATTCAATCTTTTAAAGTTTTTCAAATCTGTCTCATACCTAAAAGGGATGTTTGGCATAAGCCATTTTGACTATCAAAAGTCAAATTTTTTTGTGCAAACCACTTGAGTCAGTTTCTATTTCATATATAATCATTAGGAAGTGAGATTTCAAAGTTTAGTTTTAAAAATTTAAAAAGTTATGGCTTATAATGATGACTCCAGCACCAGGGTACTTTTAGGGTTAAAATTAGATAGCTTATTTTTTGAGATAGGGACTCTAGGTTTTGATTGTGCTTAAATATAGTTTTAACACACTCATTTGAGAGTGTATAGAGTAGTGGTAACCCTTAAGGAAGCCTGCACTCTTAGTCTTTGTGGTATTGCCAATTGCACCAGCAGTACTAACATAAGTTAGTACTGCTGATACTTAAGCCCTAAATTAAGCAAGCAAAGTTAGGATTTAATAGCTTACCTTTTAGTATTTTATAGTTTAGTTATAGCTTAATATAGATTAAGACTTACATTTTATTTTCTAGCTTATTGTCCTAGCTTATTTTGCTGTCAAAATTCAGCTTAAACAGTCAAAAATTACAAAAACAGTAGGTTAAATATTTAGTTTCTAAAAACTAAATTCTAGCTTAAGGTAGTAGATTTTATTGCTTAAATAGTTAGTTTATAAGTAGCTTAATAAGTTTTCAGAAGCTCATAATCTAGATTTGCTTTTAGAGCCTTTTAGCTTAATTTGATTTTGTGCATTTTAGCTTAATTCCTGAGTTAGCCATTTTCATAATCATTTTCAACAGCTTAAAAGAGTTTCCAGCTTTTGTTTCTTTTCTCAATTAGTTTAAGCACATCTTAGGGAGTTTAGAACAGCTTTTAGATTCTACTTTAAGCTTATTTTGAGCTTTTTATTGAGCGTTTTTACAAGCTGTTAGTAAAAACCAAAGAAAACGCCACTTTCGAGACAGCTTATAATAAGTTGTTTAAGAGCTTATTAGTGGGATCAGACCATAAGTGCTTTTGTTAAAGTTGTTCTCCTCAGCTTAATTTTATAATTTTGCCTCTTTAAAGTATTTTTGCTGAAAAGCACTTTTTATTTTCAACTTATTTTTAAGCCTAAAATGGACTTAGTATTGAAATCGGGTTAGGTTTCAGGGTAGGTTGTTTGTAATTTTTGATTATTGCTTGTTAACTTAGTTTAATCTTGTCAGTTAGCGTTATTGCATTGTTAGTCCTTAAGGATTAACACCATTAGTCCTTAGTAAAGGTTTTTTTCCCCACCCTTATTTAAAGTATAATTAGTTTAATTAAGTTATTTTTAATAGTAATTAGAGATTTTATTTTAATAAGTATAATTAAAGTTTTATAAAAAGTGAAAATTAGGGCTTTTAAGACTTTTAAAGATTTCTGCACTTTTTATTTATCTAGTTTAATTTTTTATAAAATTTTAGGATTTCATTTTTAATAGTTTTATTATTTTTTATAGTTTTTTAATTAGTTAAATCTTAGAAAAATCAATCTTTTAATTCTGAAAATCCAAAAATAGTAATTCCTTTTTCTAAATTTCTTTTTAACTTATTTTAACTTAGGAAAAATATAATTCAATTATTTTATTTATTTTTTATATTTAGTATTTAATTAGAATTGAATAGTTTTTTAGTAATAAAAAATTCATAAATAAAAAAAATAGTTTTCTTTTTTTTTAAAAATTATTTTTATTATAATTTAGGTTTAGAAACTTAGTTTGCAATTTTAGGGTTAAATTTTAGTCTATTTGCTTAATTGTCGAGTTTTATTTGTTTTCCGTATTTGTTTAATTGTTTAATTTGCCTTTAACGTTCAATTTTAATTGTTGCTTTTTATTTAGTAGTCATAGATCATCAAATCATCTATTTTCTTATTCAAATCATAATCCAAGCTTAAACGAGGTTTCAATTTCACTAGTCGTTGGGGAAACGACCTGGGTGATCATATTTACCCGGTTAAATATATGTATTGTATATTATATTATATATATTTTTAAGAGTGAATTTTCCTTAGGGAATTTTCTTAATTACTCTTAAGGTTATATTTTATATATATTTTGGGTATATAAAACTTTAGACACCATTCTTCCACAAAATTGAGTTTGTCATCAAGCCGAAGCTCTTTCATTGGAATGACAAGAGATTCGTCAGATAGGCATTTCTTTAGATTAGAAACGTGGAAAGTACTGTGAATACTACTGAGTTTTTTAGGAAGCTCAAGTGTGTATGCCACTGGGCTGAACTTTTTAAGGATCTTAAATGGTCCAATGTACCGAGGGTTAAGCTTTCCTCGCTTTCCGAATCGGATGACACCTTTCCAAGGTGACATTTTTGTAGGTCCTTATAAACAGGATCTCAATGAGCCTTAAACGACTTATAGTCCTTTGAATAAATCCAAAGATACTATGAGAGACAATAACCGTGAATACAAATATTGACGCGGAATATCAATATCTATACCAAGATGAACACAAGAACTAATATCAAACTTGCTATTACTATTACTATTTGATTGTGAATACTCAATCAACTCATATGTTTACAATACTATTCTATGTTCCTTTTATAGACTTAAGGAACCCTAAACGCGTTAAGAGATAATGCTTATCTCTTCCTAGATTAACGCTAATTGATAACTATTACTATAATTACAACAGACTTAACTGTCTGGTCAAACAGTATTAACTTTAATACTGTCAGACTTAAGTTAATGCTGGCAGACTTAACTTGCTCTACCAGACTTAACTTCTATACTAACAGTACTAACTATTTTTATCAGTACTAACTATAACTAACAGACTTAACTTTAATACTATCAGTATTAAGTCTGTTTACAATATTTTCCTAACACAACTCCTTGGGATGAGGGAGATATGGTCAAAATAAGAAAATAGGTCAAATCTGGACCTATGATTAGAAAATGAGTTAAACTCCAAGTTTTTACAATAAAAGGTTAGGTTTTAAAGATTGGGTCAGTGGTAGAAATCTTAAGGAAGCTATATCTTTTGTCCTCACCTTCATTGCTATTATGGTTTAGGAATTATGGCCATTTCCGTAAAGGGTAAAATTTTTGGAAACATTCTATTTTGGGTAACCAGGGGTAAAACAGTCTTTTCACATAGTTCTGAAACTTTGTAGATTACGAGTCTTACATTTTTGGTAACTAGACATAAAATGACCGTTCACCTTGATGATTTGGTCCGGTTTTTTTTTGAGATACTCGATGGTTTCCATAAGGGAAAACATGAGCAACGGAGGAACGGTCGGTCCAACGGGTTTTGAGCTTGCCGTGAAAATCTTTAACGAGAATTGAAGGAAGAATCGATCACCACGATTGAAAACGCGGTTATTAATCTTGGAGTCTGATCTTCTTGTGTTATCTTTGTAGATTAAAGAATTTTTGTAAGCTTGATCCCGGAGTTCATTTAATTCATTAATTTGAACTTTTCGGTGATCACCCGCGGTCTTAAGGTCAAAATTACAATGTTTTAAGACCCAGTAAGCCTTGTGTTCAAGTTCAATAGGAAGATGGCAAGCCTTTCCGTACACGAGCTTATAAGGAGTGCACCTGATGGGTGTTTTGAAAGCGGTACAGAAGGCCCAGAAAGCATCATCTAACTTCAACATATCGGACATAAAGCCGTTTTCACCTACGGTCCTTTCTAAGATACGTTTCAAACCACGATTTGAAACCTCTACTTGTCCACTCGTTTGTGGATGATACGCGGTAGAAAGACGGTGAGTAACTCCATACTTAAGCATGACCTTTGCAAATTGGTCATTGCAAAAATGGGTACCGCGATCACTAATTATAGCATGAGGAGTTCCAAATCGGGCAAAAAGAGATTTCAAGAATTTAACGACAACTCGAGCATCATTCGTGGGGAGCGCTTTTGCTTCAACCCATTTAGACAAATAGTCAACGGCTACGAGAATGTACTTGTTCCCTCGAGAAGACGGGAACGGTCCCATAAAGTCGATGCCCCATACGTCAAAGATCTCGCATACTTGAATTGCATTTTGAGGCATTTCATCCTTTTGCGAGATTTTGCCTTGACGTTGACACGAGTCACAAGACTTAACCATGTCGTGGGCATCGCGATAAATCGTCGGCCAATAGAAACCGGAATCGAAGACTTTCTTAGCGGTGTAGTTCGCACCATGATGTCCCCCGATGGGTCTATTATGGCAAGCCGTGAGGATATCAACGGCTTCTTGGCCGTAAACACAGCGTCTAATCACTTGATACACACCAATTCAAAACAAGTAGGGGTCGTCCCAATAATAATGCTTAACATCCTTAAAGAACTTTTTCTTTTGTTGGAACGACATCCTTTTCACAACGAAATTCCCCGCATGATAATTTGCAATGTTCGCAAACCATGAGGTACTAGAATCACCATGAAAAGATATTATTCCAAGGGTCTCGAGAGGAAACGTTTTGGTAATTTCCTTTTTCTCGAGATCACCTTGATGAGGATTTTCTAATCTTGATAAATGGTCGGCCGCCAGATTCTCTGCTCCTTTTTTATCATGAATAATGACATCAAATTATTGGAGTAGGAGAATCCACCAGAGCAATCTTGGCTTAGCATCTTTCTTGCAAGGGATTCTTGAGAGCCGTGGTAGTACGTATACACTATGGTCTTTGATAAGACTAAGTAAGGCCGAAATTTCTCAAAAGCATACACCACGGCTAATAATTCTTTCTTCGTAGTCATGTAATGAGCTTAAGCATCCGTCATGGTCTTACTTGGATAGTGTATAGGCTGAAAATGTTTGGTCTTACATTGCCCCAAGACTGCACCTACCGCATAATCACTAGCGTCGCACACAATTTCAAATGGTAGGTCCTAATCGGGGGCAAGTAAAATCGGGGTTTCGGTTAACTTTTTCTTAAGTATATTAAATGCTTTAATACATTCTTTCAAGAAAATAAACGGGGTTTCCTTTTCAAGAAGATGGGTCATCGGCCGGGCGATTTTAGAAAAATCTTGAATAAATCGACGATAGAACCCGGCGTGACCTAAGAAACTTTAAATGCCTTTAACAGAAGTCGGATGAGGGAGTTTAGCTATAACATCAAGTTTAGCTTTGTCGACCTCAATTACGGACTTTGAAATTATGTTCCTAGAATCAATGCCTTCTTTTACCATAAAATGACATTTCTCCCAATTTAGAAACTAAATTAGTGTCTTCGGCACCTGTTTGTGAATTTGTCTATATGGAGAGGGCATGTAAGTGAAACAAATCCACAAAGGTATGAGGAAATATCCATAATGACCGCCATGTTTCTTTGATCATGTGTGGGAAAATGGCCTTCATGCACCTTTGCATCGTGCCCGGAGCATTACTTTAAACAAATGGCATACGTCGGTAGGCAAACGTCCCATATAGGCAAGTCCACCACCCACCCCCACCCGAAGGTGGTCTTCTCTTGGTCTTGAGGTCAATAGAATTTGAAAATATCGAGAATCGTCTAAATAACAATATATTCATTTTTCTGCGAGTTTTTCGAGATTGGTCCATAAATGTACAACGGAAAATGGTCTTTACGAGTCGCATCTTTTAAGTTACGGTAGTCAATACAAAACACGCCATCCGTAATAACCCTAGTATGGTAATCAATTCATTTTTCTGTCATTTTAACTACGGTCATGCTACCCTTCTTAGGCACACAATGAACAGGACTCACCTACGGGACTATCCTGTGATAGGGTAATTCATCCGGCATCCAAGGAGTTTGATATACTTCATTTTTTAATCCTCATGTTTTTTTGGATTCTACCCTTCTTTGATGTTGAACCCAAGCCACACCCACTCTCTCGCTAATATACGCCAGTTCTACAAGTCCCCCCTTACCCAGACAACACTCACCCAGCTCACACTCACCTCCTCGATTACTGCCATCCCCCCCGGCTCCCCTTGATGGATCCCGACCCTGTATTGTCTTCTAACCCTGATCAACCCCGAGGACAGGCCAATACACCGATACAAGCAGCTCTAGGAACTACTAAACACACACATCTTCACTCATCCAAGGCCACTCCCTTCCAGAACCCCCTTCACATCGGTTTGAAATCGTCTTCCATTAAGATCTTGTGAGTACAAAAACTAAGGTCGATACCCTTAATGTTGGAGATTTTCCATGCGATGGCCCATTTGTGTGATTTAAGAACCTTTAAAAGGGCGGCCTTTTCTTCATCTTTTAATTCTTTAGAAATTATGACAGGTAATTTATTGGTTCATTCTAAAAACGTGTATTCAAGATGAGACAGTAGATCCTTGTGCTCAAGCTCCAGAGGATCATCAATAGAAGATTTAATCGTTTTAATTTCCTCAAAATGAAGTTCTTTTGGAGGGAGAGGAGATGATGGATCATCATTTAATAACTTCTCGAGTAGAAGAAGGTCTGCTTTCGGATCAAAGTCGGCATCATCAATTCCCGATGGAATTGAATCATTTGTAAGACAAGCTTCAAGTTCTTCCAAAATGAAGTCAGCTCACTCAAAAGGAGTGAGAGAGGGGAATGAATTAGAAAGGATAGGATCTAAAGACGGAGTGGGATTACCACTCGTAGAACTATCCGAAAATCCAAGTACTTCTTGAGCAGACTCCTAACATGAAACGTCGATGACATCAATTCGATTAACCGATTCAGCATCATTGTAGGAGTATCTCGAAGTTTGACCAACTTTAAAGGTTATGGCTTCATCATCAACTCGGAGAGTTAATTCTTCATCGTAAACATCAATCAAAGCATGTGCCATTCTCAAAAAGGGTCTCCTGAGAATTAAGGAAACCCGAGGATCAACAACATAGTCAACGACTACGATGTCGACCGGAAAATGGAATTTTATACTTTTATAAGATTCTTCGGCAATACCGAAGGGTCTAGTAGTCGATCGGTCTGCAAGTTCAAGAATCATTCGAGTAGGAGTAAGTTCGGGGAGTGAGAGCTTCTTCCATATGGAAAGAGGCATCAAGTTGATGCTTGCACCAAGATCGGCCAAGGCTAAGCATTCAACTATCTCCGGAAAATCACATGGAATAAGAAACTTGCTGGGGTCTCCAAGTTTTTCGGGCAACTTTTTTAGGATAACCGCCGAACAATTCTCATTCACCGGTGTTTTAGCTAAGTCAAAAAAAATTATTTGTTATTAAGGAGACTTTTAAACATTGAAGCAAATTTCGGCATATGTAGAATAGCATCCGCGAAACTGAGCTCGAAATGTAATTCTCTAAAGATTTCAACATATTTCGAAGCTAGATTATCATGTTTTTCACGGAGCTTCTGTTTGTTAGCTCTTGAAGGATAAGGTATAAATGGTTTAGGCTTAGGAGCAACAACGGGCTCATCAATTAGAGCTTGAATTTAGACTACCGAAGGTTGGATATTTTCGGTACTCGGTTGCACCGTATCCTTTGTCACCTCGGGTTCCCGTTCCACCACCTTGGGAAGAGGTGGAATTGGAGGTCCATCATAAGAAATACCACTTCGGGTGGTGATTGCTTTCAAGTCACCTCTCGGGTTAGCAACGGTGTTGCTAGGAAGTGAACCCGAACCCGAAGAAGAAGCGGTATTCATTTGAAAAAAACTGCTCATCATGTTCTTAATATCATTCGTTAACTCATTCCTTAACTCATTCTTGAACGCATTGTTCTGCCTACTCAACGTAGTATCCATCTCTTTCTTTAATTCCGTCCTCATATTGCTTATTTGATTTTGCATTACTCTCATATTAACGTCATTTGTCTTCATGTAGTTTGAGAGATCGTTTGAAGGTCCAACTTGAGGCGGAGCTTGATAATTCTGGTTACCTTGATTGAAATTATTTCCTCGGTTTTGATTATACCCTTGATTGTACCGGGTTTGATTATTTTGCACATTCGGTTGAGCAAAACCCGGTGGTCGAATTTGGTTAGCTACACTTTGAGGACGGTATCCGGTATTTCCCTGATTATAGTTTACTGCGGCTGCTGAAACATATCCTTGAATATTATCTCGATATTCCAGAAAAACGTTGCCATCGGTGGCAAGACATTGGTGGTAAGGATGCGGGCCACCACAAGTAACACAAATTTCCTCAACCGCTTTCACGGAAGCTGGAGGAGAAGATTTCTAAAGAAGCATAGCCTTAACGGCGTCAGTAAGAGCGGCAATCTCCGATGGACATGCCGTGGTAGAAGAAGAAGTATTAGCACTTATGTAAAACCCCGTATTTAAGGTCACTACTTATTCTGAATTTATAACTATTCTCTAAATCTTAAATAATTCATTTTATTAATTCAGTCAGTTTTATTAAAATCGTCATTAAATTCTTTCGCGAATTTGATATTTTATTTTAATTGTTACCGGTCGAGAAATCAACGAATTCCGTATTTTTAATTGTGAAAATTATTAAATTTTTGTTTAATATATATTTATTTATTTATTATTTTTCATATTTTATTCGTGTCAGGCCGAACCGAAATTAAAATTTTGTTTTTATAAAAATTAGCGAGTCGGGTTTAAAATTTTAGGATCGAGATTTAAATGATGTAGCGTTTAACAAAAATGGGCGAAGCCCATTCCCTTTTCTTTGTAATTTTTCGGAAAAGCCCAAAGCCCAAACAATAACCCATATTTTTTTTATAACAACAAGCCCACATTTATTTTTATAAACCTTCCTTTCTTTTATAAACTCAAGCCCAAAACCCATATTTTTTTTATACAAACCGAAAACACACACACATACTTCCTATTTTTTTTCTCTACAACGATCAAAAACTTCTCTGTCTCTTTTGTTATGTTCTTCTGTTCGAGTAAACACCAACAATAACCAAAAATTGAACCTTCAAATCTTCATCAAAAATTCTTAATCATATACCAAATTGCTCATATAATACCTTTAATCTTTCCATCAAAAAAATTAAACATGCAAGAAAAATTTTGAAAATCTTTTATTATTCAAGATTGGTGATTTAGGTGAATTAAGGTGTTAGATATTAGTAAGGGTTGATCAAGAAAGTTATATTCAAGATTCGGGTGAACAAAAGGTGATTTTTGGTTCGTTTTGTGTCTCCTTGTGGTTCGGTCAAGGGTATAAACCCCCAAGGGTTTATTTTTTTATCTTTCTTCTAATTGATTGTATTGTAAGTATTTTTCTAACCTTTTTGTTTTGATCATTATTGTATATATGCATGCATGCTTGAATCAATAGTTAGAAATCTATGGAATTGATGAGTTTTGATCTTTAGAAGGTTTGAGAATGATTTCATAGGTTTAGTATGAGTTATAGGTTAGTCTAAGCATATTGAAAGTGTTTGTGGGGTAACATAATGATGTATTGAAACGGTTTTATAACCCTTAATTAGGGCAAAAAGTTTGGACTAAAAATCAGCGGGTTTAGCATGTTGAGAACCAAGATTTTAGTGTCTAGAATGATAGAGGTCGTTCCAATGATCGTTTTGATATAAATTAGAGCTTCTAACTCTTAAAAACGAAAAAGTTATGGTCGATTCTAGTTAGGAAATGGTTTCGGCAATTTTCAGAAAATTGCAGCTTTTATATCCGAATTTGGGTCAACTTTGTGACGTTATAATATTGTTCATGCCAAAAGATTTTCTAGGTTTTCAGGACCCTAAAGTTATCTACTTCGAGTCTACTTTCAAACGAACTAGGCCTCGCCGATTTTTAAGATGTAAAAGTTAGTCAAAACCTTTGTACAAGATTAAGTGTTAAAACTGTGTAGGTTGTCCAGAAATTCGATTGTAAAGATGCTGTGAGCAGGTGGGTCAAAACTTAATATTTTTGGGTGAAATTTAAACTAAATATTGCACATAATATGCTGAGCTACAGTATTTTTTTCAGATTTTTCTAAATTTTTTTTTTAACGGACATGCTGTTGCCAGCTTTTGATTAACTTTCAGCAGGCCTGTTATTCGAGTAGTTCGATAAGCTAGAGTTATCGAAAGTAAAATTTACTTAGAGCTTTGGGGCAAGTTGGTAAGTACGTTAAGTATGTTTATGAACCTATAGAATAAGTATAAGCAAGTTTTGAAGTCATATGGTAGGTCATTAAGCGGTAACTAGTTGCTTGTGAATCGATGAAATTTTCAGAAAATAAGTAACCAATGGTAATAATAAGTGAAGTATGGATTACATGGATTCCTAATGAACAAACTATCATGCATATAATATAATAAGTTGCATATGTATGTATTATATTAATAGGTCTTGGTTGATTTTCTGCGTTTTACTTTTTGTGATTCTCGATTGGGTTGCTTTATCATGGTGAGTCATTAGCCTCGCCTTTATAATTAAATGTTATATTAAACCCCCCGAGGGAGATACATGCTTGCTTGGAAAATTTGAAACACAAGTTATTTTTTTATTACTGGACCCGATTATGTGTTATGTCTTGAGTAGCTATTGCCAAAGTTTCTAAATCTCATGAACGTCAATTGCCTTTATGGGGTGGAGCGCTAGTGCATTTAAATAGATCTAATTGGGTTTGACAAACCTTCGTCCGAGGTTTGAATCGAATTCTTTCTGAGCACCTTTTTAACGACGATTGATTATTAAGAATCGGTTGGATGAGCATATACCTAGTACTGGGGCAATTGTGTTTGATACAAGTTTTGCGTTGTTGTCAAGGTTTCAGTGTCAGAGCTCAATGATATAGTATAGATATTGGCTTGTCCGTACAAACATGTACTTGTTGATTTATGATCTAGTTCTTCCTTAGTGTTTTATCTTTTATATTTATATAAACTAATGGTTTCATCAGCGTTTCGTTGACTTTTTAGCATGTCTTATCTCAGGTAATCAAGGTTAAAGACTTGGAGCACACGAGAAGGAGCTTGCGCTATTTTATTTTGTTAAACTGGTTTAAGTTCCATTCCTCACAAATACATTTAAATTATAATTGTGGTTTTAAAACTTGTATGTTGGTTTTGGTTACGATCCTGTTAGACAACTTTTGCACTCTGAATTTCTAT
The DNA here is from genome assembly GCA_026074375.1 of Tanacetum coccineum. Lineage (NCBI taxonomy): Eukaryota > Viridiplantae > Streptophyta > Magnoliopsida > Asterales > Asteraceae > Tanacetum > Tanacetum coccineum. Next base: position 14,192 of record BQNB010086025.1, on the reverse strand, counting down.
GAATGGAACTAGGTTTTATAACGTCTCTTTTGAGCCGTTCTTTGTAATTTGTATGTGATTGATGTAACACCCCCAAAATCAGGTAGCAGCGGAATGGTAACAATGGGGTGCTACGTCAAAGTACAACAATCAAGATATAGGAAACGACCATAAATGGACGTTTAAGACAAGATTTCATTCGATGCCATAGCAAAATATCAGAGTTTATTATTAGACGGTTCCATTTGTTTTAACAGAAGTTTTAACTTTTTCAAGTACATATTTAATTAAACAAAAAGCTTCATAATGCCCAAAAGTTGACTTAAGTTTTTTGAGATATAATAAAGTTGCATTGAATATAGATAATCATCAGAAATCCGTCTTCATTGATATCCGCCACGGCTCCCGTCCAATCTTCATACCCTAGGACCTGAAATTACATGCTAAAAGTCAACACAAAGGTTGAGTGAAATCATAGGTTTATCGGTAAAAAGGGTGGACCACAAGATTGAAGTAATAGTAGACTCTGAAACACATTCAGTAGTCCAAAACGTTTATTATTGCACTAAGCTCATGACCCCGAAGCCTTAACTAGATTTGTGCCCCAATCAGAATATAGGATGCTTGCCAACAACCTAACACCTCTCAATGTTAAATGCACCTTGATCAAACTAGTGACCCAAGGAAAGGTGGGGATTGTCAGTCCCGATAGATCTATCCATAACACTCGCGCTTACTACAATAGCAATTAACGGTTCATGATAAATAGGGACTTCACGGCAATAAGGTAACTTAGGCATTAATAATCAGGCAGTAATCTGGATAGCATACACTTTGTAAACACTTTGAAAACATCTTGATAACACTTGTGTCCAAGTAGTTAAAAACAAGCAATGTAATTTCATTTGTAGAGTTTGTAAAAAATCACGTAGTAAAAAGGAGGCTATGAACTCACCTCGAGTGAATGGTAATTCACTAAGTATTAACTAATTGAAAATGTCGTCCGCTTATGATCAAATGCAACCTAATCCAATATAAGGTCGTATAATACTAAACACATTTATTATTATAGGTCGTTTAGCCATCAAAACTATCGTTCAGCTATCTAATTAAGAGTTACATGTAGTGGAGTATGAGGATGCTAGGAACTACTTTTAAATCGTAAATCCAAAACTCGTTGATACGGCCACCCGAAGAGGCCTCATTATGAAACTCCCTAGTAATATAGTACTTTGATTAACTAATACCACATATAATTCTATATAGCTACATCACCATCTAATCGTTTTAGTGAAATCATATTTATAAAGTAAAAACGTTTATAAGTATACTTTAGTAAAACTGGCGTAACTTTCTCGTTTTAAGTCCGTTTCTTTCGTTTCTTATGTCCACGCCTTCGTATTAAGACGAGTTATTCAAAATAAATATATTTTACAAAAATATTCCAACATTTTCAAAATCTGAGTTTTCTGATGAATAGTGATTTTTACTGTTCATAACAGTTATATATTTATTTTTATAGATTTAGTTATCGTAAATGTCGTAACTTATTCGTTTTAACTCCGTTTTTAGCGATTCTTTCGAGCACGTTCTCGTAATTAAATGTTCTATTTATTTATGATGTTTTTCCAAAAATAAAGTCCCTGATGAACAGTAACTTTTTATAAAATTATTTTTATAAAAGTTATTAACTATCTCAACACTTGTAATCGTCGTATCTCCTTCGTTATAAATCGGTTTTTCGAGTTCTTACCTTTTGAAATCGTCATGGAGATGTACTATTTATTTATACAAAAGATCAAATCCATTGCTTTGGATTTGAACCAAAACATCCCCTTTATAATATTTGGTATTCATATATAAACTTGTTTTATATACTTTTTCAACTTAATAAAATACCACAAGTTTTTCACAACCCTTTTTATCATATGTCATACCCATTAGTCCCTGATATATTCAACCACATAACATATGAATAAGTGTACAAAATTATAATCACAAGCAAAAATATGTTTTACATGTTTAAAAACATCCTAATGGTGATTTTGCCATATAGAACTAATATATGCAAAAAATGAAAAATGTAAAGACATAAAGGGTTTTAGATAACCTTATGGTGATGTAATATGATAACCAACACAATCTAAACCCTTGTTTAGATTATAAACTCAAGCTTGCAAGATATTGAAACCCTAAACCCTAATCTTCTATTTTTCTTGCTTAAACACTGGTAAAGACTTTTTTATCCTCTTTTATCTTTTTCCTTTTCCTCATCTTTTTTTTTTGTTTTTTACCTTCTTTTTTTTTTTTTCGTTTTTTTTTTTTTCTTTTTCTTTTTTTTCTTCTTTTTTGTTTTTTTTTTTTTTCCTTTTTCTTTTTTTTTTTTCTTCTTCTTTTTTTTCTTTTTTCTTTTTTTCATTTTTTTATTTTTCCCTCTTTTTTCTTTTCTTTTTTTTTTTTACTTTTTTTTTTTCCTTTTTTTTTTTTTTTTTTCTTTTTTTTTTCTTTTCTTTTCTTTCTTTTTTTCTCTTATTTTTTTTTTTCCTCTTTACTTTTTTCTTTTCTTTTTTTTTTCCTTTTCTTCTTTTTCTTTTTTTTTTTTTTTTCCTTTTTTTTTTTTTACTTATACCCTTTTTTTTTTTTCTTTTTTTTTTTTTCCTTTTTTTTTTTTTTTTATATTTTCTTTTTTTTTTTCTTCTTTTTTTTTCTTCTTTCTTTTTTTTCTCTTTTTTCTTTTTTTTTTTTTTTTTTCTTCTTTTTTTTTTTTTTTACTTTTCCCTTTTTTTTCCTTTCTTCTTACTTCTTTTTTTTTTGTTATTTTTCCCCTCTTTTTTTTTTTTCTTTTTTTTTTTTTTTTTAATTTTTTCCTTTTTTTTATTTAACCAAGCTTCATAATCTTCTTAGGACATCTTAGATATGTTATAGGAATGTATGTAAACGTGTTAAATATAATTTGGTATGGATTTGGTGTTGGTCTTGTGGTTGTCGTGAGCTAGAGAGGAGGGGGAAGAGAGATTTTGTGTTTTACACCTTGAAAGTGAGAAGTGTGGAGAGATTTTTTTGATTTTTCTAAGTGTTAAGTGTTATGTGAACTCATATCTTTCAATCTATAAGTATAATACATGTAGGACAAGTCAAGGAGACACCATGAGGGTTTTTAGGAAGTCTTGGTCAAAAGAATAGGAGGTATGGCTAGGCTTAATGGCAAGTGATGTACAAAAGACCAAGTGGTGAAATGTAAGACATTTCTTTTGTATCTTTCATCCCATATCCGGTTTTATATGTATATATGTGATGTTATTTTGTAAATTTTGGGTATTGGGTATAAATGTGGGTATTTGTTGAAGCGTAGAAAAGTTTTGGTGCTTCCGGGTATGCCTAAATGTATTTTATTGCGAAACGTAAACATTTTACGCAACCAATAAAAATAAAATTTAAAAAGTTGATTATTACTTTCGTAAAAATAATATATTTCTTGCTTAACGAAAACTTTAATTTGTTTGGTGTCCGTTTACGTTAATTGTTGATTTTTAGTTTACGCGATTTTACTATATAATAAGAATTAAAAGTAAACGCGTACGAAAAAAAATAATTAGTAAAATAGATGACGTCGTAAATGACCTAAAAATACGGAATGTTACAGTCTCCTCCGGTTAGAAGAGCCTTGTCCTCAAGGCTCAAGTTGCGGCACTTGAGGAAAGGACGGGTTCAGAGAAAAGATTCGGATATTTCTTCCGGAATTGGTCTTCACGTTCCCAAGTATACTCAGCCCCTTGCCGAGAGTTCCAACGAACTTTGACCAATGGGATTCTTCTTCGCTTTAGCTTCTTCACATCCCGCTCTACGATCTCAATAGGTTCTTCAACAAAACGTAGATTTTCATCAATCTCGATCTCATCCAAAGGCACCTGAACATCTGGCTCAGCCAAGCATTTCTTGAGGTTCGACACATGAAACGTGTCGTGGACACAGCTTAGCTCCTGGGGTAACTTCAGCCGATAAGCCACCGGTCCAACACGCTCCACGATTTCAAATGGTCCCACATATCGTGGTGCTAGCTTTCCTTTCTTACCAAATCGCACCACTCCTTTAAGTAACACTCGGTCTCCAACTTGGAATTCAAGAGGTTTACGCCTCTTATCAGCATAGCTTTTCTGGCGACTCCTAGCCGTCTTCAATCTTTCCTTAATTTGAACAATCTTTTCAGTCGTTTCTTGCACAATTTCTGGTCCAATAAGCTGACTTTCTCCAACTTCAGTCCATATCACGAGGGATCTACATTTCCGCCCGTACAGAGCCTCGAATGCCGCGCACTTAATGCTCACGTGGTAACTGTTATTATAAGAAAACTCAACCAACTGAAGATGAGTATCCCAACTGCCACCAAAATCCATAACACAAGCTCGCAGCATATCCTCTAGTGTCTGGATAGTATGCTCACTCTGACCATTGGTCTCAGGGTGGTAAGCTGTACTCATGTTTAGTTTTGTACCCAACGCCTTCTGTAGAGCTTGCCATAAGTGCGACGCGAATCAACCATCACGGTCTAAAATGATTGACACTGGTACACAATGTCTCGCTACAAATTTGTTGATATAAATCCTTGCCAGCTTCTCAGTTTTGTAGTCTTCACTAAAAGCACTATTCAACTTGAAAAAGTGTACAAAACTTTATTAAACCCACTTTTACCATAAAAATCATCTTACACTTATTAATTTAATTACTTCATTTAGTATATAATCAAATGCAGCAAATCCAAGGAAAATCTCATAAGATTACACAAGATATCTCAAGATTTTGCAAATCAAAATCCGGATTTAGTTACTGTAAGTCGGAATGCCCTTAGGTTTTGCAAGCTGGTGCCCTCTGTCACCAGCACAGAAGAACCGCCTACAGTAAAACTTTTAAGCTATAAAATAACAAGCCATTTTCTATATGTTTATCACACACTTTCTCTACTATCTTCTTCTCTAACTAACTCTCTCCTCTCTCTCTATCATCTCTTTCTAAATCTTGTGTAGGTAATTCACTTCAAGAAAGGAAATGTAAATACGCGAAGTTCAAAGCAGCCTCAAAAGGTCATGATCTTTGTATTCATCTTACTTCATTCAAGAGATAATCAAGCTGTAATTATATGTTGTATTATTAGTTTGTACTCAAGTGTAGTATGTGTTATTATCGATTCTCGTGTGTGAGAAATTCGGTGGTCATCTTTGTAACCTATAGAAGTGTACCATTGTTATGAGGCTTCTCCGCCAAGTGAAAGGAGCTCGGTGACTAGTGTTTAACAAACTCTCGAGTAGGTGACTCGGGATTAAAAGTAGGGAAAGGAAGGTGTCGCTTGAAGCCGAACCACTCATTAATTGTATAAAATACTGTGTGTCCGGTGAACTCAATTTATAACACTCTATCCTTCTCTTTATTCTTTACATCTCTTATTCTTATATTATCAAAACATGAATATCTAGATCACTTCACTTAAAGTTTCAAACAAAGTGTTAAAAAGACTAAATATTTTAGAAAACTATTCAACTCCCCTTCTAGTTTTCCATAATTGGTATCAGAGCAAGGTTGTTAAAGTTGTAAAATAAATTGTATTTTAACTCTTTAAACGATTGAAGGATTCGAAAAACTACAAAGAAGGTCAATCTATGCAACGACCACCTCTCTTCGAGGCAAATTATTTTATATATTAAAAAATCGTTTTGAAACTTACGTGAAGTCTAAGGATATTGATCTTTGGTATATCATAGCTCATGGTAACTACAAACCTACCATCAAAGACAAGGATGGCAAGGATGTTGTTACACCATATGAAAAACTTTATGAATATCAAAAGAAAAAGCTTTCCAAAAAAGGTTGATGAAGCTTAAAATAGTTTAATATCAATGTTTTAACCTATTAAAGATGCTTATTTTCGTCTTAACTTTAGCTTTTTGCAAAAAGAAATAAAAAAAAATGTTTTGTCAAAAAGAGAGGCCACAGGGGTCGAACCTGTGACCTCTCCCTTTCACCCAACGCCTCAACATACACACTCAATACCATCTGCCCTTGGGACTTTTTCATTTGTATCTTGCACCATTAAATTCATGTAGTGTCTTTTTCACTTTTAGCTTATTAGACTAATTAGCTTATTTACTGCTTATTTGTTTAAGCTTATTTTCCCGTTTCATTTTTCTTAAGTCTAAATTTGTGCAAAGTACTTTTCATTAATTTTTCAGAATTTTATAAATTAGTCTAATAATTTTAATAATTTTTTTAGATTAATTTAGTTTTTAATTCATATTAAAAAAAAGTCAAAAAAATATAATTCTTTTTCTGAAAATTATTTTTAGTCATTTAGGATTTTTAGAATTTAAATTTGAGTTTGTAAGGTTAAAATTTGAATTACTTGCTTAAATGTCGCGTTTTTAAATTCCCGTTAACGTTTTCGTGTTTTATTTCTTAAATGCTTTAAATGCTGTAATCGTTTACTTGCGTTTGTTTATTTTTGCATATTATTAGTAGAAATAGAATTCAAATCAAAAATCTTGATTATTCAAACACGCGATCACTAACTTAAACGTGATTCTCAATTCACACTTCGTCGGGAAACGACCCGGGAAGGTTTTTGATTTTGCTTTGGTTAAAAGCAATCTTTTAAAAGCCTTACGGAATACTTACTTCTGTTACTATAATTGATATCATCCTTATATATATTTATATTATATATATATATATATATATATATATAATCATTGACTGGGATATATATACTGAAGTATAAAATAATATATAATATATATATATATATATATTAAGTTGAAATCAAGAGTCAACACTTTTGTACCCATGGTGACTGAAGTTAGAGGAAGAGCATCAGAGTTAGCAGCTGAAAGTTCACAAGCAACAATTACTGATTCTGTAGAAGTTGGAAGTTCTAAGAGAGTTGCAGAAGCAGAACTTGATCATGAAGGTTCTAAGAGGCAAAATATTAATGAAGCTTAAGGGTCAGTTCAAGAACAACCAGATGAAGAGAAAAAAGAATTGTCACAAGAGGATTTATAACAAATGATGATGGTAGTTCCAATGGAAGAAGTTTATGTTGAAGTCTTAAAGATCAAATATCCAATCATTGACTGGGAGGTTTACACTGAAGAATCTAGAAAATACTGAAAGATCATCAAGGTTGGTAATCATACAGAAGCATATCAATTCTTTGATGATATGCTGAAAGTCTTTAACATGGATGACTTAGTGATGCTATGGAGTTTGGTTAAAGAAAGATTCAGTTCAACAGAACCTACTGATGACAAAGAAAGAACATTATGGGTTGAATTGAAGAGGTTGTTTGAACCTGATACTGATGATACACTATGGAAACTTCAAAGGTATATGCATGATTCATTGACATGGAGATTATATAATACATGTGGAGTTCATCATGTGTCTACAGAAAAAGGAATGGATATTTTCATGCTGGTAGAGAAAGAATATCCATTGTCAAAAGGGATTCTGACTTTGATGTTGGTTAACAAGCTGTTAGTGGATCAACATTCAGAGATGGCAAATGAGATTTTAAGTAAAATCTTCATACGAGCAAGCAGACCAAGACTATAAAGTGTTTGGAAGCATCCTCTCAGCACATATGGTTTAATTCAGAGAAACTTGTAGATTTGAACGTCAATCTCAAGTTTAGGGGAGGATTGTTGGGAATTAAACTTGCCACACTTGGTACTACTAATAGAAGAGTTTATACTGCCAAGCTTAGTTGGTACTGGCAGAATTGAAGTTAGTACTACTAGAGTTGAGTTAGTACTGTCAGTGTAAACTTAACACTGCTGATGGAAGATTACAACTGCTAAAGAGATAAAGTCGCGTGATATGATTTGCGTTAGTTCATTTTGTGTATATCTTATAATATTAGAAAGATTCATATAAGATAAATATTTAGAAGATTTGTAGTTATCTTGTAAAGGACTCTTTGGTGTATAAAAGGAGGTCCTAGGTTATTGAGTTAGATAGACTATAACATTACGGTTAGCTTCAAGGTTGTAAACCCCAGTACTAGACAGAGTACTCATATTATTGATCTTAATAATATTGAAGCTTTTTGTTACATCTTTGTTCAATCATATTTAATGTTACATTCATAATTCTTCTAAGTATTGAAGAGTAGATTCCACATACTCTTTCATATACACACAAAGTTTCTACCATAGTTGTTTTGGATTTATCCAAAGTAACTTAACCTTTACAAGCTAAAGAATAGATCTTGAGTTGGGATCAACAGTTTTTAATTTAAGTAAAACATGGACGTGTTAAAAATCTAAAAGAGAAAAGAGGGGATGACTATTTGTGTCAAGTGGCCAAAATGCTATTCTATATATATAGCCATTTTACTTCCATTTTCTTATAAGAAAACACACACACTATAAAAATTTTCTCTCCCCCCCTCTCCACCATCACCGCCGGCTGCCACCATTCCACCACCACCGAAAATGTTTTTCGGTCACCAGAAACCGCCGCGTCGCCAGAAAAAGTCACATGCAATCCGATCAACCTATATTTTCCGAATCCTCTATTCATTTCCTACACATCTACGCAATAAAATTGTCACACCCCCAAAATCAGACTACGCAGCGGAATGGTAACAATGGGGTGCTACGTCAAAGTACAACAATCAAGATATAGGAAACGACCTTAAATGGACGTTTTAAGATAAGATTTCATTCGATGCCATAGCAAAATATCAGAGTTCATACATTAGGTCCCATATGTTTTAAAAGTCATAAATATTTCAAGTACATATTTAATTAAACAAAAGCTTCATAATACCAAAAGATGACTTAAGTTTTTAAAGATAATAAAAGTTGCATTGAATATAGATAAACACAGAATCTGTCTTCATTGATATCCGCCATGGCTCCCGTCCAATCTTCATACCCCAGGACCTGAAATTACATGCTAAAAGTCAACACAAAGGTTGAGTGAAATAATAGGTTTATCAGTAAAAAGGGTGGACCGCGAGATCGAAATAATAGTAGACTCTGAAACACATTCAGTAGTCCAAAACGTTTATTATTGCACTAAGCTCATGACCCCGAAGCCTTAACTAGATTTGTGCCCCAATCAGAATATAGGATGCTTGCCAACAACCTAACACCTCTCAATGTTAAATGCACCTTGATCAAACTAGTGACCCAAGGAAAGGTGGGGATTGTCAGTCCCGATAGATCTATCCATAACACTTGCGCTTACTACAATAGCAATTAACGGTTCATGATAAATAGGGACTTCACGGCAATAAGGTAACTTAGGCATTAATAATCAGGCAGTAATCTGGATAGCATACACTTTGAAAAACACTTGTGTCCAATAGTAAAACAAGCAATGTAATTCACCCCGTAGAGTTTGTAAAACAATCAAGTAGTAAAAAGGGGGCTATGAACTCACCTCGAGTGAATGGTAATCAACAAGTATTCACAATAGAAAAATGCGTCACGAAGGAATCCGAAGGCAACCTAATCCAATATAGGTCGTATAAGTACTAAACACTTTGATTATTTATAGGTCGTATAGCTCATCATACTATCGTTCGGGCTATCATAATTAAGAGGTCATGTAGTGACGTATGAGGAGCTAGGACACTTTAAATCGTAAATCCAACAACTCGTCGATACGCCACCCCGAAGAGGCCTCATTATGAAACTCCCTAGTAATATAGTACTTTGATTAACTAATACCACATATAATTCTATATAGCTACATCACCATCTAATCGTTTTAGTGAAATCATATTTATAAAGTAAAAACGTTTATAAGTATACTTTAGTAAAACTGGCGTAACTTTCTCGTTTTAAGTCCGTTTCTTTCGTTTCTTACGTCCACGCCTTCGTATTAAGACGAGTTATCAAAATATAACATTTTCAAAATCTGAGTTTTCTGATGAATAGTGATTTTTACTGTTCATAACAGTTATATATTTATTTTTATAGATTTAGTTATCGTAAATCTCGTAAATGTCGTAACTTATTCGTTTTAACTCCGTTTTTAGCGATTCTTTCGAGCACGTCTTCGTATTTAAAAGTTTTATCGATTTATTGATGTTTTAAAAGTATAAGTTTCTGTGGTGAATAGTAACTTTTATAAAAAATAGTTTTATAAAAGTATATATTTAACGTAAACTTGAAATCGTCGTATCTTTTTCGTTATAAATCGGTTTTTCGAGTTTCTTATCATTTTGGAATCGTCATGAGACGTACTATCTTATAAAATTATAAAATGACCAGGTTATATGTCGAATCCAAACAGAAAGTTTGTATGTGTTTCATAAAAACATGTTTTAAACTTGATTTTTGTACTTTTCAATTTAGTAAATTACCACAAGTCTTCCAATACTCTTTATATACTATGTCATACATATAATAATGTCCTTAGTTCACCCTTTGTCCATATGTCCATGATAACAAGATTTACAAGTTATTAACATCACATGAAAACATAACTTTCCTTAAGTACTTTAAAAACCCTAATTTGAACATATACATTTTTATACTTAACCAACATGGTGCATCACTAATACTTCCATTATATCATAATATTAACAACATCATAACATATGTAAAAGTGTACAAAATGATAATCACAAGTAGAAACTCTTTTTATATGTTTAAAAGCCCTAAATGGTGATTTTTGCTATAAAGACTAACATATGCATATAATGATAAATGTAAGAACATAAAGGGTTTTAGTTGACCTTCTTATGATGTATGATGATGAGAAATATAATCTAAACCCTTGTTTAGATTAAAAACCAAAGCTTGCAAGAATGAAACCCTAATTATTCCAAGGAAACCCTAATCCTTCCTTTCTTGCTTCAATCCTTTTAAATGGTTAACCAATGCTTCAAATCATCTTGAGGTATCTTAGATATGATGTGTGATTGCTTGTATGTGTTGTAGAAAAGTTTGTATGGATTTATTAAAGGGGTGTTTTTGAGCCGTGGGCTTATAGGAGCACAAAGGGAGAGATTTTTTTGATTTTTCTAAGTGTTAAGTGTTATGTGAACTCATCTCTTGCAATCTATAAGTATAATACATGTAGGACAAGTCAAGGAGACACCATGAGGGTTTTTAGGAAGTCTTGGTCAAAAGAATGGGAGGTATGGCTAGGCTTAATGGCAAGTGATGTACAAAAGACCAAGTGGTGAAATGTAAGACATTTCTTTTGTATCTTTCATCTCATATCCGGTTTTATATGTATATATGTGATGTTATTTTGTAAATTTTGGGTATTGGGTATAAATGTGGGTATTTGTTGAAGCGTAGAAAAGTTTTGGTGCTTCCGGGTATGCCTAAATGTATTTTATTGCGAAACGTAAACATTTTACGCAACCAATAAAAATAAAATATAAAAAGTTGATTATTACTTTCGTAAAAATAATATATTTCTTGCTTGACGAAAACTTTAATTTGTTTGGTGTCCGTTTACGTTAATTGTTGATTTTTAGTTTACGCGATTTTACTATATAATAAGAATTAAAAGTAAACGCGTACGAAAAAAAATAATTAGTAAAATAGATGACGTCGTAAATGACCTAAAAATACGGAATGTTACAATCTTGTTAAACCCTAACTCATAGATACTTTACCCATTTACTGCTTAATGGCAATTCATACACTAGTAGTCCACTAACCAAGTCTTTATCAATTAATTAGAACGTACTCGTTGATCCCAAGGGTCACCTGTCGGTCCAACTAAGCTCACAATCTAAGGGCAAAGATAGGTCGTTATTTATGAAACGAAATGTTTCACTTCTAGAATGTTTACAAGACGGGAAAAAGATTGCTTTAAGTCAAGAGGAATAAAGCAATCTCCTTGAGAATAGATACTTCTAAAGTTGGTATAGAAGTACAAAAACTTTTTCTAAAGGACTGTACCTAGTACCTTAAAGCATGTCTGCATTAAATGGTATCTCAACCACCCATCTAATGCGTTACACGTGTACTAGGTTAACTTGTAAACCCTAATTCCTTTGCCTATAAAAGGAAAGGGATATCGAGAGTAAATGTTATCTCTTCTAATTAATGTGAAACACATTAAAGAGTTATTTATCTCTCAAACAAACTGAATAGAATTGTTGAAGCTGAAGCTTCAGTTCTAGTTAAGTAGTTTGTTTTATTACTCTCATAACTTTGGTTTGAGATTAAGTTCGAAAGAGATAACACCTAATTGTCATTCAACCACTTTGCTATTCCGCAAGTAAGGTATGTCATAGATTCTTTATTTGATTCTAATAAGAACATATACGTTGAAAAGTTACTTTTCTGTGTTTTTAACTTGTTCTTTATATTGTTCATATATATATATATATATCTGTTTAAAACTCACTTTGTTGCCATGGAGTGTGATTAGTTTAACTTGATAAACCTTATCTCACATTCAAGAAGACCAACATGTTAATACAAATAAACCGATTTTAAACAAAACGTTTCTACAATCAACTTAGGCTAAGGTTTTATTAATGAGAAAATATAACAAACCATTTTTCTCAAACCTCTTATTATCTCAAAACATGATTTCTTTACTATCTCCTAACTTTGTAGAAAAGCACATTCAACTTGAAAAAGTGTACAAATCTTTTTAAACCCTAACTTTACATAAAATCATCTTACACTTATTAATTTAATTACTTCATTTAGTATATAATCAAATGCAGCAAATCCAAGGAAAATCTCATAAGATTACACAAGATATCTCAAGATTTTGCAAATCAAAATCCGGATTTAGTTACTGTATGTCGGTGCCCTTAGTTTTGCAAGCTGGTGCCCTCTGTCAACAGCACTGGAAGAACCGGCCTACAGTAAAACTTTTAGCTATAAATAACAAGCCATTTCTTATGTTTTCACACACCTTTCTCATCTAATCTTCTCTCTAACTAACTGATCTCTCTCTCTCTATCATCTCTTTCTAAATCTTGTGTAGGTAATTCACTTCAAGAAAGGAATTGTAAAATACGCGAAAGTTTCAAGCATGCCTCAAAAGTGTCTTGATCTTGATTCATCTTACTTCATTCAAGAGATAATCATGCTGTAATTTATTGTTGTATTATTAGTTGTACATCAAGTGTAGTTGTGTTATTATCGATTCTCGTGTGTGAGAAATTCGGTGGTCATCTTTGTAACCTATAGAAGTGTACCATTGTTATGAGGCTTCTCCGCCAAGTGAAAGGAGCTCGGTGACTAGTGTTTAACAAACTCTCGAGTAGGTGACTCGGGGAGTAAAGTAGGGAAAGGAAGGTGTCCTTGTAGCCGAACCACTATAAATACTTGTGTCCCGGTGAACTCATTTTACACTCTATCTTCTCTTTATTCTTACATCTCTTACTTCTTAATTATCAAACATGAATATCTAGATCACTTCACTTAAAGTTTCAAACAAAGTGTTAAAAAGACTAAATATTTTAGAAAACTATTCAACTCCCCTTCTAGTTTTCCATAATTGGTATCAGAGCAAGGTTGTTAAAGTTGTAAAATAAATTGTATTTTAAATCTTTAAACGATTATGGATTCGAAAAACTACAAAGAAGGTCAATCTATGCAACGACCACCTCTCTTCGAGGCAAATTATTTTATATATTAGAAAATCGTTTTGAAACTTACGTGAAGTCTAAGGATATTGATCTTTGGTATATCATAGCTCATGGTAACTACAAACCTACCATCAAAGACAAGGATGGCAAGGATGTTGTTACACCATATGAAAAACTTGATGAAAATCAAAAGAAAATGCTTTCCAAAAATGATGAAGCTAAAATGGTTTTATACAATGCTTTACCTAAAAAGGAATATGAAAGAATTTTCATGTGTGACATGGCTCAAAATATTTGGGATTCTTTAATAACTACTCATCAAGGTAACAAACAAGTTAAAGATAATAAAATAGATCTTTTTGTTTAAAAATACGAGGAGTTTACGATTACCGATGATGAAACCATTGTTTTGCCTTTTCTAGATTTAATACCATTATTACTTCTCTTAAAGCACTTGATGAATCTTTTTCAAGTCGTAATCATGTTAGGAAATTCTTGAGGGCTCTTCCATCAAAATGGCGACCAAAGGTAACAACGATAGAGGAATCCAAAGACTTGTCAAATGTAGGTCCAAAGTCTTGGATCTGTTTAGCCTTTTGTAGGACAATAGCTAACTTGAATAAATCCAAATCAACTATAT
>BQNB010086024.1:0-28304 GCA_026074375.1 Tanacetum coccineum | reverse complement strand
TACCCGGTTCAATACCGAAAGTCATACGTTTACCTATTAAACTACGAGCTATATTGAACAGTAAAATACATGAGGTGACCCAGTCTTTTTCTAATATCTAACAGGAATTGACTTTGATGAGGTTTTTGCTCCTGTGGCTAGGATTGAAGCCATAAGGATATTTTTATCCTTTGCATCATTCATGGGGTTTATTGTGTACCAGATGGATGTTAAGAGTGCCTTTTTGTATGGCAAAATAGAAAAGGAGGTTTATGTGAAGCAACCTCCTGGTTTCATTGATCTAGAGTTTCCAAACAAGGTTTACAAGGTAGAGAAAGCTCTATATGGTCTACACCAAGCTCCCAAAGCCTGGTATGAGACCTTATCTACATATTTGCTGGAAAATGGATACAGAAGAGGGTCAATAGACAAGACTTTATTCATAAAGAAGGACAAAGGTGATATCATGTTAGTGCAGGTATATGTTGATGACATCATCTTTGGATCTACCAAAAAGTCTTTGTGTCAAGAGTTTGAAGTAATAATGCACAAAAGATTCCAAATGAGTTCTATGGGGGAACTCACTTTCTTTTTGGGGCTGCAAGTGAAGCAGCAATAAGATGGAATCTTCATTAGTCAAGATAAATATATGGTTGATATTCTAAAGAAGTTTGATTTTACCACAGTGAAGACAGCAAGTACTCCATTGGAACCTAACAAGCCATTACTCAAAGATTAAGAAGCTATAGATGTGGATGTTCATCTCTACAGATCCATGATTGGATCCTTGATGTATTTAACTTCTTCTAGACCTGACATCATGTTTGCAGTTTGTAATTGTGCTATGTTTCAAGTTTCACCAAAGACTTCCCATCTTTATGTAGTGAAAAGGATTTTTAGATACTTGAAAGGTCAACCCAAATTGGGTCTTTGGTATCCTAGAGATTCTCCATTTGAATTGCAAGCCTTTACTGATAGTGACTATGCTGGTGCTAGCCTTGACAGGAAATCCACAACAGGAGGTTGTCAATTTCTTGGTAGAAGGCTGATTTCATGACAATGTAAGAAGGAGACTATTGTTGCTAACTCTACTACTGAAGCAGAATATGTTGCTGCTGCTAATTGCTATGGACAAGTTTTGTTGATTCAAAATCAGATGCTTGACCATGGATTCAATTTCATGAACACTAGGATCTACATTGATAATGAGGCAACAATATGTATTGTCAAAAATCCTATGTTTCATTCTAAAACCAAGCACATAGAGATTAGGCACCATTTTATAAGGGATTCATATGAGAAGAGACTTATTCAGGTACTTAAGATTCATACAGACCATAATGTAGCTGATTTATTGATAAAGGGTTTTGATGTTAGCAGGTTCAACTATTTAATTGCTAGCATTGGACTTCTTAATTTATAGATACATAGTTTCAGGGGAGGTTCATGGTGTATAAGTGTAGTGGATTATACACAAGTGCTATTTGGATTGAATTTGGAAGGTATAAATGATGATCAGTTACTTAATACTGCTGGGCTTAGCTTTTACTACTTGAAGAAACTTTGTACTGCTGGTACAAAAAGTTTATACTGCTAGGCAAAGTTAGTGTTGTTCACAAATGTTCAAAGATGATTTTGATGGAAGTATTGGGTTAAAGATGCTCTTTGGATTGGTATTAAGCGTTTACTATAGTAAGAAATTAGTTAGTGCTATCAGGATTACTTGATGCTGCTGGGCACAAGTTAGTACTGCCAGGTATAAAGTTAGTGCTGCCAGGCAAACTTAGTGCTGCTTGTTACCATTGGAGATAAGACTGTTGAGAGGGTTATTAGTATATATACCAGTTTCTTTGCTAGTAGGTTTACTATTAACTCTATAAAATTGCTCTTCATCAAAAAGTAACGTCATCTAATTCTCTCATACACTCTAACTTACAAATCCTAATCTCTTTAATCGTCGATCATCAAAATTATTCATCTATGGCTGATCTCAAATTTGTTGACCAACACAACATGGTAGCCTGCTTGGAAATAAATGATGGGAATGCTGAGTTTCATTAGATAGTGGACTTTATCTCCTCAAGCATGATTCATTATGCTCTAACTGTAAGTCCTACTATTTATGCTTCTTATATTGAGCAGTTTTGGACTACTGCTAAGTCCCAAACAGTCAATTCAGTGAAGCAAATACATGCTATTGTTGATGGCAAGGCAGTAGTCATATTAGAATCATTAGTGAGGAATGATCTTCTCTTTGATGATGAGGATACTAATTACTTGCCTCACAAATGATGACATTTTTAAAAACCTTACATTGATGTGGTATGAACAGCTTTCAACAAAACTTACTTTTCAAAAAGGTTCATTCTCTCCACAATGGAAATTCCTGATACATATCATCCTTCATTGTATAAGTTCAAAATCAACAGGCTAGAATGAGTTTTCAACCAATTTGGCTTCAGTAGTTATATGTTTGGCAAAAGGTCAAAAATTTAATTTTTCTAAATTGATTTTTGATGGTATGTTAAGGAACTTAGATCCAAAGAAGTTTTTAATTTATCCAAGGTTTTTACAACTCTTTTTGAATAACCAGCTTAAAGATTTATCAGAACCTTTTAATGATACTTATGAAACACCAAGACATACTAAAAAGGTTTTCTCAAATATGGTAAGGAAAAGTAAAGGTTTTTCAAGAAAAGTTACTCCACTTTTTGACTCTATGTTGGTGCAAAACCAAGTACCTAAGGGTGAAGGTTCAGCAATACCCTCTAAACCCCAACCCACGCCCTCTACCTCACAACCAAATGTATCAGAACCTCAAACTGAACCACTTCAAACTGAAATATCTCCAATAGTTTCCCAAGCACCTTAAACTGAAGCTCACATTGAGCAAATACTCTCATCTCTCTCTACATATCAAAGACAACCACCAAAAGACCCAAACACATATAGGAGAACCAAAAGAGGTCGGAACATTAAGGTACCTTAGCCTGGTGGTTCCCCTAAGAAGGTTGGTGATGAGGTTGTCCATAAGGAGGGGGTGATAGTGTGGAAAGGGCTATCACTACTGATGTTAGCTTAGTTGCAGCACATAACGGTGATAACATTAATAAGACCTAATTCACGGCAATACTTAATGAACCATCTTCCTTGGAACTTGGTTCGGGTAGTGGTTCCTGGCACCAAGAAACCATGGGGGTATGCAAGCTCAGACTAGGTCTGAGGGTATACCTAACTTGTCTAGTGATCCACCTTTCTCAGGAGGTCACACACTTAGAAGTGGTGAGGAAAGCATGGAACATACTTTTGAATTGATGGATTTTATACCAACCACACCCCATGATTCACCTCTCACAGGAGGTTACACACCTGGAAGTGATGAGGGTAGGCTGAGACTGGAAGAATTGATGCATATGTGTACAAAATTGTCAAAACAGGGGCTTGACTTAGAGAAAGAGAAGGATGATCAGGCTGTAGAGATCCTCAAACTAAAGAAAAGAGTTAAGAAATTAGAGATAAAAAGGAAGTCAAGCATCTCACACTCAAGAAGGAGGATAAACAAGCTGGTTGAGTCTTCTGATGATGATTTGGATAAGGATGATGCATCCAAACAGGGGAGGAATAGTGACAAGACAAAGCCAATGTTTAAAGATAGTGACTTTGATATGCTTAAGGATTCAATAACTACTGCCAGACCTTCATATGTTAGTACTACTGATCAAGTTAGTACTGCTAGGCCAGAAGTTAGTGTTGTCAGTGTTCCTGTTAGTGCTGCTACCCCATCTACTCCCCCTACAACAACAACTATATTTGAAGATAAGGATCTCACTATTGCTCAAACACTTGTAAAGATGAGGAGTGAGAAAGCAAAAGAAAAAGGAGTTGTTTTCAGAGATGAAGAATTTGTTCTCAGAGATGAAGAAGAACCTCCTAGACTAAACAGATCAACTACAACACTTCAAACTCTTCTAACTATTGATCTAAAAGACAAAGGTAAAGGAGTATTAGTTGAAGAAGAACCTGATCTTTCAATGAAAATCAAGAGGAGTGATCAAGGAGATTTGCAAATTTAAGCAGATGCAGAGTTGGCTTAGTTACTACATCAAGAGAAATTGGCTGAAGTAGAAAGGAGACAAAGAGAAAGAGTAGTACAAGAAGAAGCCTATATGGCTGCACTTTATGAAGAGTATGATACTATTCAAGCCATTGATGTTGATGCTTTGTTAGCTGCAAGGTTCCAACAGGAAGAGAGAGCAGTTCACCATTAAAGAAAGAGCACAATTTTTGGTAGAGACAATAGCAGCACAAAGAAAGTTTAGAGCTGCTCAAAGGGCTGCAGAGATCAGAAGTAAACCACCCACCAAAACTCAGCTAAGGAACATGATGATCACATATCTGAAGCATATAGGTAAGTTTACTCATAATCAACTGAAAGGAAAAAGTTATGAGGAGCTCCAAAGATTGTATGAAAGAGAACAAAAATGGATAAATGATTTTGGTCCTATGGACTCTAAAAAGGAAGAAAAGAAATCAGTGGAGCCTGAGAGTGAAGGAAAGAAAGGCAAACGAATAAAGAGAGTTGCAGACTCAGCACTTAAACAGAAATCTTCTAAGAAACAAAAGAATGATGAAGAAGCAGCAGCAGACTATGACCATAAAAAGGAAGAATTGAGAATGTGGTTAACAGTTGTTTCAGATGAAGAAGAGACTGTGGATCCAAAGATTTTGTCTACTAAGTACCCTATAGTTGATTGGGAATCTCAGAACTTAGGGAATGTTGATATGGAAGATTTATATGTCTATAAGATAATCAGAGCAGATGGTGTTGGGAATTATAGATTTGATGAGACAAAAGAACAAAAGAATGAAACAAGAAGGACTTAATGATTAGGAAGTTACAAGATGTAACTTAATGATGGACTTAATGATAATTAATAGCATTAATGTCCATCATACATATAATGGATAATTAATAGCATTAATGATGGACTTAATGATAATTAATAACATTAATGATAATTAATAGCATTAATCTTTGTAACGTCTTATGGTCTCTATTATATAAAGAGACATAGACTCATAGGTTTTATATCCATAGAGAACATCGACTGATGAGAGTCGAATAGTAAAGGTGTGTGTGTGTGTGTACACATAGTTAGTTAGTTAGTTAGTACACCATAGTAGTTGGTGTAGCCCCAAGTTATAGTTGGGGTAATAGGAAAATCGTTTGAATGAAAAACCTTGTTTGATAATATTGCTTTCTTATTATTCCGCTGCGTGTTCAATATTATCTGTAAAACGATCCTAGATGGGCTAAACGATTTTCAACATGTGGTATCAGAGCCATGGGGCTCTCGATCTAGGATTCAAGGTTTTATGGTCGAAGAATGAAGGTACTGATAAAGTTCTTGAAGGTACTGCTCAAGAATATGGAAGTACTGCTGGAGCAAATCTAAGTACTGCTAGAAGGTACTGTTCGAAAGTACTGCTTCTATTCGAAAGTACTGCTCATTATGCTCAAAGTACTGTTGTTTGTGAAAGTACCGCTAGTGTTATCCGATATCTCCGAACGTACTGCTTGCTTTATCAGATATCGGGTAATACATGAATTTTGGTTTTTGGATGGTTTTGGATCTCGGATGGAACTGTTATTCACAACAGTTTATTCTTATTGATTTATGGCTCGTATTTTTTGAAGATTATTTGAAGATGTGATTACGAAGACGATTGATTATCACTTATTTGATATTGTAGTTGAGTTTCACAGATGCGTGTTCTTATCATATCTTAAAGTCATGTTTATAGCAGGACATTGATTTTAAAGATAACTTGTTCGTGCTTAAATGGTGTGACGAAGACTTGTCAAAATCTAGCAAAGGTGTGTGATTTTTCTTATAGGTGCTCAATGCTCACATTTGCTATCACTTAGTATGTGTCTCATAGAAGATGAGGATTTTTGTCAAGAGGTTGCGGTCTACTTATATTTCATAGATTTATTTATAAGTTCGACGTCACGTGGATAGTGCAAGACATAAGACACAAGTTTGGGAGATTCAACTTCTTCATCAAATTCGTTATACTCAGTTTTCTTCATCAGTGATCACTACATAGAGCCTACAGAGTTCGAGATTCAAGAGATGGTAAACATATGGGTTTCAGGGGAAGCTTATTGTTTAAATGTTTAACCATCTACATGCACCACTTGAGGGGAAGTGTTTCGACATGTGTTTACAAGTTGCTTATTACTGAAGACCCATATTTGTTGATTAAAAAAAGGGAATGAAGACTTCGAGAAGAGATTCGTGAATTTGCAACTTTGTATTGTTGGTGGCATGTTCAAGATGACTTCTCTAAGTCAAGGGGTAGCATTATTTCTTCAGGGAGTTGATAACAATTCAATTCAGGGAAGCTTATGGGCTTTTGATGGAAGTTGTGCTATAGAACATTGTTTGTTTTGGCATCATCAAATTCGGGGAAGATTGTTGGGAATTATAGATTTGTTGAGACAAACAAGAACCACACCACCTTAACCAACGAACATAACAGCATGAAACAAGAAGGACTTAATGATTAGGATAAGTTACTAGATTGTAACGTATGATGGACTTAATGATAATTAATAGCATCTAAGTCCATCATACAATATAATGGATAATTTCTAGCATGTAATGCTGATGGACTTAATGATACTTAGATAACATTAATGATATTTAATGCATTAATCTATTGCTAACGTCTTATGCTCGCTATCCATCCATAGAAAACACAGACTTCTCCAATGAGAGTCTGATTACAAAGTGTGTGTGCTTTGTATATTAGTTAGTTAGTTAGTTAGTACACCATAGTAGTTGGTGTAGCCCCATGTTATAGGTTGGGGTAAATAGGAATCGTTTAAATGAAAAACCTTGTTTGATAATATTGCTTTCTTATTATTCCACTACGTGTTCAATATTATCTGTAAAACGATCCTAGATGGGCTAAACGATTTTCAACAGATGGGAATACTAGTTATTACAAATCTTTATCCAGTATGCTTAGAAAGTTTGATAGACAAGATTTGATGGATTTGCACAGATTGGTGATGAAAAGATTTGAAGATAATACACCAGAAGGTTATAATTTGTTGCTTTGGGGAGATCTCAAGGTAATGTTTGAACCAAATGCAGAAGATGAAATTTGAAGTAATCAACGGGATTGGACTCTGATTAGCTAGAAACCGTATAAAGATTGTGGAGTTCATACATTGTTGATGGATGGTACTTTGACTTGATTCAACATGTTAGTAGAGAAAAGGTATCCTCTCATCAAGGAAATGCTAAAGAAAATGTTGAACTGGAAGCTAGAAGCTAAAGCTGAGAGTACAATGGCATTTGAGCTTATCAAGTTTATCAAATCATTGTTTGAAGAGTAGTAAAATGTTTGGATACATCCTCATGGTGTTTATGGAGCTTACAGAGAAGAAACTTGATGTTTGATAAGTAAATATCAAGTTTAGGGGAGGATTGTTGGGAATTCTGAGTTACTACTGCTTCTACAACTTACTACTGCTGGTTAAAGTTGATACTGCTGCTGATGATTGAAGAAAATAGACTAAGTAGTTAGTACTATTAGTTATATTAGTTAGTACTGCTAGTACATTATTAGTACTGTCAGTATAGTTAGTATTGTTAGTTATTAGTTAGTACTGTTAGTTTATATAGTTAGTATTGCTATTATGATATGCATGAGTTAAAATAGGAATAGATATGCATTATCATTATATGCGTTTTGTAAGCCCATTAGGGTTTCCTTGGTGTATAAAAGGAACCCTACAGCATAGTTAGAATATATCAATATAGCTAGTAATCATAGTGATTCTGTAACCTAGGCAGATTCCTAGTATTCAATTTATTCAAAGTTTAGTAAAAGATCTGTATTTATATTTGTGTTCTTCTTAGTATTACAAGTTAGATTCCGCATAACTTGTAGTATTCATAATCTTAGTTTCTCATATAGTTGTTTGGATCTATCCAACACAACTGTACTTTTTACAAGCTAAGTAAAGATCTATTCAAGTGGGATCAACACGAGTCATAAGATCAACCTCGTTTTTCCCACTTCTACTCAAGCTTTGTAAACGTTTGTAGATATCATTGAACTTTTGTCAATTACCGTTAAATGTTGCTCACTTCCCCATCGACATATCCTTGGTACGATTGTGAAAAGAACTTTTGTTAAACTCGGCTAGAACCTAGTACCAAAATGAATCGTCATTTTGGTCAGGTTTGAGTTTGTCATCCTCGGAAAGGCCAACCCAACACTCGGCTAACAACTTTTCCTCATTCGTTGTCGTACATTATGGAGTCCATGTCGGTCCCTCGGTTGTGTCGGATATGTTGATTGTGGTACGTGTGTGGCTCTTTTTCCTTTTTTAGTGATTTTTCTTCGCCGATTATGGTGGTGGTGGTGGTTGTGTTTGTTGTGATTCTTGGAATTGTGGTGGATTTTGTTGAAGATATTGAAATTGGTTATTAAGTAGTTGGTGTTGTTGAAATAGTTGTTGTTGGTAATATAGTTATTCGGGTGTGTTTGTTGGCATATTATATTGGGTACCAAACGTAGAAAAATTGGGATGTTGTGAGGAAGATGCTGAGTGTTGAAATGAAGGTGAAGGAGGGTTTGACGAAGATGATAATTGCGACATACCGAGAAAATTATTCAAAAATGATTCTTTTGGTTGTTGATACATTTTTTGAAATAAAGGAAGATATTGAAAATGGGCGTAAAGATGTTAAGAGGAAGATATTGGAAATTGAACTAAAGATGTTTGTGTGTGAAAATAGTTTTGTATACGAGCTTATAAAGTTGGTTAACATGGTTGTGTAAATTGTTTTTAAAAAACATCCAAACTAGCCGTTTGAAATTCGCAACGACTCCAAATTTTGGCATCTTCCCATTTTAATGCAACGCGCTTGTTTTGGCTTGTGAATTGGTATGTGGGGGTGGGGAGGGAGGGGGTGGGTTTGTGGTAACGCCTAATTGGCGGCACCAAAAGGGGTTCCACGTTAGAAATAGTCTGGGTTAACACTATGAAATCGTTTGCTCTTAGGATTTGAATTTGGAGTTATTATAAGAGTGATAAAATATATTATAAAATAAATAAATTATTATTTTATTAAAAATTTAAAATAAAATATATTGATATTCAAAAATGAAATAGAGAAAGATAGAGAAACATATAAATTTTAAAAAAGCAAAAAATACATGAAATAATTTTAAAAGTCACTATCTTGATATAAGATGAGCCTGTGCTGGATTGACACTTAATATTTTGGTTACGTAAAAATACAAAACATTATTTAGATGGCATTTCATTACTTAATGTCAAAACCAATATAACAAACACACCCTTAATACCGTCATTGTAGCTAGGGGCGTCAAATGGGTTGACTCGACTCGAACCCGATAAGACCTTATATGGTAGAGTTGATTCGGGTCTAACTTAGCTTATCGGGTTTATTGGGACAACCCGATAGATCCGATAGTCTAATAGGGTCTGGTTAGAGTCTTAGTTAGTTTCTTATCGAGTTATATGGTCAACCCGCTAAACTCGATAAGATATAATCTCATATTAACAAATCTTTTATTTTTGATAAAAGCCTATTAACAAATGTTTTTTAATAAATTTACTGCGAGTCATGTTCATGTTCTTTCTTTATTAACAGACGACACTTCTTTTGTCCAACGTATAACACTTTCAATTGCTTGTTCCACTCTGTTTCATAAAAATGAAGCATAAAAGTATACGGTTTATAAACTATTGTCTTGTGTTGGTATTTGTAAAGTTAAGGAGCTTGAACAACTTAAGCTGATAAAAAAACAGCAACCTATGTATTTTGAAGTTAAAAGGGCCCACTCTTTGTTTGAGAGTGTACACCGCCGTAAAATGGGTATGTATATTTAAATTTGTGGGACTTTTACTAGTTGCCACCATTAAAACCCCATAAAATTTTAAAGATTAATATATGTATTTTTCTCTCAAATCATTTAAATGTGTTTTATGTAATGTAGTTATTTTGTACCAGAAGCAATGACGAGAGATGCAGAGAGGTGGATGAATAAGCTTTTGACTATTTGCCTTATTTTATTTTCTTAACAAGTAACCGGTAGACCCCGCACAATAAGCTCCAAACCCGACCTAATAAACCAATTGATACCCTTAATTTTGTTTGTAACTTTTGTTGACTTAAATTAGAGTATGCAACTATATATATATATGTTAAAAAAAATTAAACTCAAAATAAATGAGAAAAATACATTTTAATTGCCGTCATAAATGAAACCCGGTCTCCGACTATCTCCATGACTATCGCCTCCAATTCAGAGACGACATTTTTAAGGTCCATTTCCGATTAATCCATCTATTAAGTAATAAATCTTGATTGATGAATTAGTGTGTGAAGATGAAGGTGTAATAGTGTGTGTTTAGAGAGAGAATTTCTTAAACTTGCCTTTTGATTAAAATGAAATTGTTACATCTAACCATAGCATAAATACCCTATTTATAGTCTTATTAGATTGGTGACTATACTTTTCTATCTTAACACAAATAGTCTCTGCACTTTATACTAGTGCTTACAAGTAGTTCATTTATTTATTTATAACATTCTCCCCCTAAATGATCTACTTAGGAACTATCCTATTTCTGTTTTTTATGATGACTGCTTCCTTATGCTTGAACACTTTATACTTAAGTAATTCGTCATTTTCTTTTTCTTTGAAGCTCGAAAACACTGAGAATTCTTTATGAAAGTTGAGGATGACCTTGTAGCATATATCTCCCGATATAATTTTCTCCCCCTATATGATAGGATAGATTTCTTTATCCCTGAAGGTATCAACTCTACTCTCGAACTCAAAATCAGCATTCTCAAAAGCTAACTTGATCTACTTTTGCAACTTGATTCTTTAATAGCTTGTATGAAATCTTTATCTTTGTACTCTACCTTGAATGCAGATTTCAACCACATAATGTTGCTGACAAAAGATCTTGAACACGATGATACTGATTGAGCATTGCTTTGTAGAAGACTTGAACACTTGTCTTTATCCTTGAATCTTCATACTCTTTAAGCTCCCCCTCAATCATATATCTATCTCTTGAATATTGAAGTAGTGATCTTTATTGTTGAAAACTTTTTCTTGAATGAATTGTTGTTGAAGACGATGATGATATTGTTGAAGTATTTTCATGCAAATGTTGAACCGGCTATCTTGATTGATCTTTAAGTTTGATGATGCACTACAACTTATTCTAAACATTTGATGACGTAACCTCAAAACATATCAATAAGAAAAGAAAATAACAAAATAACTCTCGTTCTGTTTTTGCTTTCTCTCTTTTCTTTCAATACTTACCAACAATATATACATTTTCTCATTCTGTTTTTGATTTCTCTCATTTCTTTTAATCCTCACCAATCATGAAGATAAAACATATCTTCTCGATCAAACTACTTATAACACAATGATTTCTTTAAACTTCAATTTCGTTTTGCCCATTATCTTGATTTGTCTCATATATTCTTGCTTATATCTTCTCTCCTTTAATATACTTGAATTGACCTTACATTTTCTCCCCTGGTATACTTTTATCTTTACCTCTCTCATATTTGGCCAAAACTAAGCTTATATTTTCTCCCCTTCATAATGATTATGATTTATCGTGAGCATCATGATCATATAAGCTTCCAAAATAAGCTTCGGGTGAAGAAATATGCTTTGAAGTCTATGAAAATGAAATCAAAATCATTTCTTTTCCCTCTAAGAATCAAACATTCTCCATTTTATAAACAAACATACTCCCTCAAAATAGCTCATAAGCTCCCTCAAACCAAAAAACTTGGTTGCTATCATTCCTGTGAAGGTTGAAAGAAAACTTTTTTCATTAAAAGATTTGTTGAAGATGTCATGCTTGTGAAAGGTAGATATGTTGTTGTTGTATGTTGTAGAAGATGAAATAGAGAAATATCAGAGTAAGAACCATCTTCCACATTTACCATGAAGATCATACATCACAAGATCATGCTTTGAAAATTCCCGATGAATGTTATTTTGAAGAATATGACCAGCTCAATATCTTGGTGATAAGGATGCGGAAATATGACTGTTAGGATCTAGAACTAGATAGATCTTCTAGCCTTCGTGGTTGTATAATACTTATGTAATCACAAGCATATACGTGAGAGACTCCATCAAATGTTTAGGCGGAAACTAAACAATATAATATAAAGAAGAATAAATATAAATAATGATCCTCTATGGATCTTCTCTATTGATACTCAATTGTTTTTCTAATTCGTAATCGGTCCCAAGCCCTAATGCTAAAGGTTTCTTTTATAGAGAAGAAACCCTAAATTGGTCAACAAGAAAACTAAAATCACGTAAGAGATATACATCAATCTCTTCCTAATTTATCTCATTCCTATATTAATGAGATACTAACTATAATTCCTTAATTACATTAATTACGTCTATAATTAACAATCAGCAGATTCTATCTCTGTCAGCAGAAACGAGAACATGACCAGCAGAAACATAATCAGCAGGAATGCTACTTGAACTGCCAGCAGGAACGACTTAATGCTATCAGCAGAAGCGAACATCTCTAACAGCAGAAACGACACTTAGTCGTTTTCAATAAGTTCCAACAATCCTCCCCTAAACTTGGTTTTGACTCCGTTAATTCCAAGTTTCTAGATAGATCTTCTCGAAGGAAGAGGATTGAGAAGCAGCAGGAACAAAGTAAGCAGCAGCAGCATAAACCAGCAGATACAATGTAACCAGCAGCAACACAACAAGCAGCAGAAACTGTAGAAGCCACAGCAGCATCAAAGGAAACAGCATGAACTCGATGAACAGCAGAATCAAATGAGGCAGCAACATCTCTAAGCAGCAACTTCCAGTCTTTGCAGCAACATAAGTAGATTTGATAAGCCTTTACCAAGTAGCTACTCACTCTTGGGCTAGTTGAAACTCTGGTGATAACAAACACCCTGGTGTAACAACAACCAGTCCAATTTCTCAGAACGTGAATCAAGGGTGAATTGGAATACCCTAACAGTTTTTGGCAAACTGTCACAGCCATACAACGGATTTGAGAAAGTCTTTACCTGTAGCCGTTTGCTCAGGACTAGCCAACTCTTCATACACAGAGTAATATGGTGAGTCGATAACCATACAATTTTATCAAGATAATGTAGAACAATTACTCTGTTTGTTTTCGTATGCGGTGGCATTTCTTTTCTTGCATACTTTTCTCTTTTTCTTTTCATGTGTTGTTCTTGCTTTTGAAACACATGACATATACTTTCGTTTTTTTTAAGTATACGATTTCTCATTTCTCTCTTTCTATTTTTCTCTCACAAATCTCTCTTTCTATTTTTCATCATTCTCACTAACATCATATGAAGAAGAAAATTTTGATCTTTGAAAGTTTTCAATCATCGTAAAAACACTTCCCCTTAACATATGCCGAGAAACATTTTTAACAACACTTTCCCTCGCTATTATAAGACAGGCAAAATGTTCTGCGAAGATCTCTGACTGATCGAGATGGTGTAGATGGGAACTAAGATATAATCGTAGCGCTCTCTAATGAGTGTACATACTCCGCGCGTTATCAAGCACATAGCGTTCTGGGAAAAATATATACGTAGACGCCTAGACTCTCACAATAGAAATATGACTCCCTCCACGAGGCAATATACGTCACGCTTCCGGAAAAAAACCGTTCTCTTTGTCGCTCTCCTAAACCTTTCATGTGGCTAGGACACGCTCAGCACTTTCGCCAAACTTCTGAGTCCTTTATTTCTTTAGACTCACTTTCAAACTAATTACACGCGATTTGAAGACCTTTTAAAATTAATTCTCGCCATCACGTTAACATGTACCATACATGTTGTCTACAAAATCCTAATCGATTGCAAACTCAACAACTTGAGATCATTGACTTTTAAAAAACATCTTGATTTTATCTTTTTACGTGCCAATAAAATTTAAAAAATATGTATCAATGACTCAAGTCAAAGAAGACTTCTCTTATTTTTCAAAGATAAATGCACTTATGCGTACACTTTCTTTTCTTTAAAGCTCGGATTATATACTGAAATGTACACAATCCATCATATTAAGCTCGGGTTTCATACTAACAATGTATGAAAGCCATTATATTAAGCGCGGGTTTCATACTGAATATGTATGAAAGCCATCAGTTTAAGTTCGGTTTCGTTAATGAGTTTATACGGAAGCCATTTAGTAAACCCAAAATTCTTTTTGAATTTTAATTTTTAAAAAAAAAAAATTTTGAATAAAAGAAAATATTTTTTTATCTTTTCTAAAAATTTATAAAAGAAAATCTTTTTGAACTTTTTATCAAATTTTATATAAAAGAAAAACATTTTGTCTTTTCTAAAATTTTTTTATAAAGGAAAATCTTTTTGTATTTTCTAAAAAAATTTATAAAAGAAAATCTTTTTGTATTTTCTAAAGTTTATTAACAAAAATATTTCGTGGTAAAGAATTTATGTTTCACGACTCATTATAACCAACTTCTCGACTAAAAACTTAAATCGAGCTTCAGGCAGAGATTTCGTGAATAAATCCGCAAGTTGATATTCAGTACCAACGAAATATAACTCTATCGTTCCTTTTTGAACATTATCCTTGATAAAATGATACCTAACATCAATGTGTTTTGTTCGAGTGTGTTGTACCGGATTGCACGAGATTGCAATAGCACTCTTTGAATCACAATAATTCGGTACTTTGTCGTAGAAGAAGCCATAGTCAGTCAAAACTGAGGTAACGCATACACTTATCTTGAGCACTAAAGCCAGATGCTAGTAACATATTCAGATTATGTGTCGAAATGGACACCCAATTTGCTTTTTGTTACGGGACCAACACCATAACTTGTCACTAAAAATTGAAACTCTTTGGCAGATGTTACTTTTTCGGATCTAAGTGACATCCTGCATGGTCTGCGTCTGAAAAGGCTGTTTTAGATGAAGCCGGAATCTTTTCGAGTACCAAAAAGGTCTTAAACTTAATGTCCCTTTGAGATATCAAAAGATCCTTTTAACGGCTGACACATGATGTTCATTTGGGTTTGCCTGATATCTAGCACACATACATGTTGCAAACATTATATCTGGCCTACTCAAAGTAAGGTACATCAATGATCCAATCATGCTACGATAATTAGTATGATCAACTGATTTTCTAACTAAATCAAGTTTGAGTTAGCTTGTTCAACCATGAGAGTGGGAACCGTATCACAATTTTCAATTCCAAATCGTTTCAAAATATCAAGAATGTATTTGGATTGATTTATGAAAATCCCATTTGAAAATTGATTTACTTGAAGCCCGAGAAAGAATTTCATTTACTCCCCATCACTTCTCATTTCAAAACGTTTTTAATGAATTTTTTGAAAATTTTGTGTACTATTTTGGATTCGTTGAGCCAAATATAATGCCATCAACGTATATTGAATTAACATTATATGTTTACCCTTCTTTTTAATGAAAAGAGTAGTATCGGTTGAACCTTTTAGAAACTGCTATCGATCAAGAACTCTGAAAGAACGTCCATTACCAATGGCCGAGGTGACTTGTTTCTAAACCATACAAGATCTTTGTGATCGTGGATTTCATGATCTGGATATTGTTTGCTAACAAAATCTGGAGGTTGACCAACGTACACTTCCTATTTAAGAATTCCATCGAGACTCGCCTCGTTCTTTGAGCCAATTGATAAGACCATGAAATCGTTATATGAGGCAGGCATATGCCAGAAAGGAAATAAACGTAGAGCCTCAATTCGCAGCAACTGGGGAAAAACGTCACTCATCGGGAATCAATGGCTTCTTGTTGACAGTTCCTACAAGCTTAAGCCTTTCTTTGTTTCGAATAACCAAATTGCTTTCATCTTTCTTATTCTTGAAGATCCATTTGGTTTTGATGATAGTCTTGCCTTCAGGTCGAGGAACTAATCTCCATACTTTCAATCTTGCAAATTGATCAAGCTCATCTTGTATTGCACTGACCCAATCAGCATCTTTCAAAGCTTCAGCTACGTTAGCAGGCTCAATACTACTTAGCAAACATGCAAACAAACATAAATTTGCTAGTTGTCCTTTTGTACAAACACTCGACTTTAGATCACCAATTATTTTATGAAGTGGATGATCCTTAGTCTACTTTTTCTCATGTGGGGTAGGTTGTTGTTAGATTGTTTATGAACATTGTAAGTATCATGGAACGTCGTACTTGCATCAAAATAAGCATCTCCCAATCGTTAATTAAACACATTGTGTGATGTACTTGCTTCATATACATTAGAAACACTTTCATTTAAAACCGATTGAGTATTTGTTAGAGGAACCATTACTTCTTCTGAACGTTGTTGAACGTCATCATTCAATGAAGATGAAGAAGATCTTTGCAACGGTGTTTATTTTTCAAAACGTACCCTTAGAGGTCGTTCTTTATGCTTTATACTTGAGATGCTCAATAAAGTCATGCCTCCAGACACGTATTCCATCCAGGTCCCGTCTGGGGGTGTGACAGAAAATACCGTAAGGTATTTAACGCAAATCTATGGTTTGAATGCGAAAAAGAGTACAAAGAACCATATAGTCAGAATAACAATCAAACGAACACGTACAAGAGAAACTCATGCAAGACATTACGAACCAAATGAAGAACGTAAGGTCTTATCCATAATAACGATCAAAGAGCAAACATAGAAAAACATCGATACTAACACAATGCATCAGATTCTTTAGAATATCCAATAAACACTCCAATATCTCCTTTCACATTGAGCTTGCCAACATCATCATAATCATTAAGAAGATAGCATCTGCAACTGAACACATGAAAGAACTTGATGTTTGGTTTTCTCTTGTTAATGAGCTCATAAGGAGTTTTATCAAAACGTTTGTGAATAATCAAACGATTTTGTGTAAAGCAAGTTGTTGCGATGGCTTTCGCCCAAAGAAACAATGGTAAGTTTGCAAATGTAAGCATAGTTCTTGCAGCTTCGACTAAGGTTTGATTCCTCCTTTCCACGACACCATTTTGCTATGGCGTTCTTGCAGCAGAAAATTGTTGAGTAGTTCCGACCTCATCAAAGAACTTAGCAAGAGTTTTGTTCTTAAACTCAGTACCATTATCAGTTCGAACACGCTGAACTTGAAGTTGAAGATTCACTTGTGTTTTCTTGATGAATGAAATGATTACTTCAGAAGCTTCATCTTTCGAACAAAGAAAGAATACCCATGTGTACCGTGAATAATCATCGACAACAACTAACACATATCGCTTTCCGTTAATACTTTTGACGCGCATCGGTCCACACAAATCCATATGAAGAAGATAAAGTGGCGTATTTGAAGCAAAAGCCATTTTGGACTTGTGATGTTTCTGATGAATCTTCCCTTGTTCACAAGCGAAACATAAATGATCTTTCTCGAATTTCATCTTAGAAAGTCCTCGAACAAGATTGTTTTTCACAAGGTTATTGATTGTGGCGAAATTCAGATGAGAAAGACGTTGATGCCACAACTAAGATTGAAAAGAAGAAGCCTTTGCTAGGAGACAAGCCGACGAATTTGAAGCGATTTCGTTAAGAGCGATAGTATATAAATTCAACGAATGATCACCTGTAAGCAAATCTACACCATCTTCGTTTCAAACAAAACATGTAGACTTTTGAAAGGCGACTTCAAGACCCTTGTCACAAAATTGTCCAATGCTAAATAAGTTATGTCCTAAACCTTCGACATAATAAACTTTCTTGATCATCATTTATCCAATAACTACATCTCCATAGCCAGCAATCACCGCAAAAATCATTATTGCCAAATCGAACCGTTCAAAGAAACTTTTCCACAAAGTTCGTTAAAAGAGTACGATTACCTATCATATGCTTTGAACATCCTGAATCGATGATCCAAAGACAAATATGGACAATCTACAATAAATAAAACACCAAAGACATTCAACAAACATTGGGTACCCATTTGAAAATTGGTCCCTGTGAGTTAGGTGTCTTAGAAATTTTATCTATTTGACGTTTAACTTTGGGAATCTATTTAGCTACGGGTTCAGCTAACGGTTGCATTTTAGGAAGTCACCTAAACAAAGTTCTAGGTAAAGAGTTATTCGAATTACTCTTAGAACGCATGTTCAAAGAATCACGAGGCTTTTTCCTAAAAGGCATCTTGCTAACTCGAGAATTTCTTATACTCACATCATCAAAAACAAACAAATCATTCACATCATAAGAAGCATGCATTCTAGAATTACAAGAAACATTCATAGCATCATTACAAGCATAAGCACTTCTAGTGTCTACATGATGAGAATTATTACATGACAACAAATCTTTGCGGGAATATCGCTTAACATCTTTGTTCACTTTTGAATTACTAACAAAAGACAAATCAATATTAGAAGTATTAGACGACCCTTTCTTCTTCCAAATAACATCGCTATGCTTAGGTCTTCTAACACTACTTAAAGTGTCTAAATTTGAAAAATGAACAAAATCTCTATTAGCACGCAATACATTATTATCTACTTGTTTGTCATTTAGTTTTGATGATGTTCTCTTACGTCTTTTTCTTTTTGCTTTATTTTCGACATTATTTGAAGCACAAGACGTTTTTGACACTGAAATTAGTGAAACAGTTTGTGACACATTTGAATTCTCCAAATTGTCACAACCTTTTTCAACCACTTGACAATCATTTTCACTTTGATTTTCCGATTTAGAAATTGAGTTTTCACTCGACTCAAGACCTTTTGATTTCAAAGATTCAATTATTTCCAAATTTTCTTTTTCTTTTTCCAGAAGACTCACCACTTCATCTTCCAAATCAATTATGATCTTTTCTAAAATCATAGTCGGAACATACGGTTTGAGTGAACTTGTTTGCTGAAA
Organism: Tanacetum coccineum; assembly: GCA_026074375.1. NCBI lineage: Eukaryota > Viridiplantae > Streptophyta > Magnoliopsida > Asterales > Asteraceae > Tanacetum > Tanacetum coccineum. The sequence goes on along the minus strand of BQNB010086024.1, from coordinate 9,335 downwards.
CGAACAATCAATCTTTACAAAATCTGGATTTATTATCTCTTGAAAGCAATCATCCGAAAAATTTATCTTTTCATTCACATAACTTTCATTTAGATTTCCATAATCATATGCAAACTCAATTTTATTCTCTCTTGCTCTTTTAAATTTCTCAATTTCCAAAGCTTCATCCGAATGTGTGAGAAACATTGGAGTATACCCTAGACCAATAACCCTCTCATCGTAAAGACTAGGTCTCAACTCTTTTGCTTTACAAAAATAACTTAGATTTTCAAAACCTATTCATCTTCGACCATTATACAATTTATCCTTATAAGGCATGATCATATGTATTGTCTGACGCGTTTGTCCGATTTTATGAAGTTTGTTTTCATAATCATTCAATCTTTCCAAACACTTTTCAATTTCTAAATCCTTGTTACGCACACACTCTTCTAATTCTAAAATTTTTGTTTCTTTTTCTAAAGTTTTCTCTTGAAGCCTCAGCACATTATTATTCATCTCAACTAATTGACGACTCGTCTTATCAAATAAAATCTCTTGTTCATCAATCTTTTTTCTATGTTGTTTATCATTATCACAAAGAGCAGAATATCTAATCATGTATTCATATCTTTCTTCCTTAAGTTTTGCATATTGTGCTTGAAATTCAGTGTGAGTATCAATCACAACATGTTTGACTTTGAGTTGTTCTTGTAAAACTTTCGTTTGAGCAAGCAAATCATCATTCTTTTCATTCAACACTTTTGTTTGTTCATTAAATTCATTGTTTTTCTCCTCAAAAGTGTTTACTTGATTCTTCAAACCATCATATTTATCTTGTAAATCCTTGTTTTGATTTTTTATATCTTTGCTTTGTTGATTTGGTTTCTTAATACGTTTATGATATTTAGCAATCTTTTGGTTAAACTTCTTAATCAATTTATCAACTAAATGATCCTTTTCTTCAGAATCATTATGATCAACTTCTAACTCATCATGATTTGTTTGAGATACAATATGATTTTCATTAAAATTTTCACTAGCAGATTCAATTGCATCATGAAAAATTTCTTGATCATCATCATTGTTCATAAATAAACCATAATTAGTAGAGTTATCATAATACTTTGAAGTTTCATATTCAGATTCACTTTCAGAATCAGAGGTGTAATAAGATACCTCAGCAATGGTTTCTTCAGCAGATGACAAACTTTCCTCTGAATCTAAAAGAGCCTTTTCCATTTTAGCCATGAAGACCATATTCACACTAATCTCCTGATATGAATCACTACTTGACTCCATCCAAGCTTGGTCCTCAGCAAGAAGCACTTGTTCATCACCGTCTTTCTTAGCTAGCAACATCTTTGTCTTTTAGTAGTTGTAGTCTTTGACCTTTGCTTTCTTGCAGTCTTTGGCAAAATGTCCTTCCTTCTTACAATTATAGCACTTAACTTTGCTCATATCCCGTTTCTTCTCATCAGCTTTCTTATCCTCTTTCTTTTCCTCTGACTTCACGTACTCTGGTTTCTTGTTTGCTGAAGAAGAAGTTGAAGAAGTTCTTAAATTTTTGTTTGTTGGCTTAGCATAATACTTCTTTCGATTAAAAGCTTTTGCTAATAACACGGTAATCTTTTTTAAATCACTAATATCTTCATCATCACTTCTTTTAGACTCTGATTGAACTACAACTTTCTCTTTGCGTTTGCTCACTTTTGTTTTCTCAGCAACTAACGCTAATGGATCTGAAGTAACCACAACTGCTTTCTTCTTATATCCCATAGCATCATTCACGTCACCTTGGTTTTGCTTCAGAATGTTGTAGAGAGCATCAATATTGATATCCATTAAGTTCTTGGTTTGCCTCATCAGTGTACCATACTATTTCCATTCTGGTTTCAGATTGTTCAAGAACATGTAATTCAACTCACAATTATCTTTCTTATAACCACACTTTTTTAAATTATTAATCACTTGTAAGTAACGAAGATAAGTATCAAGCAATTTTTCTCCTTCAGTAGCTTTAAAAGTCTCATACTCATACAAAATTACAGCTTTTCTATCTTGTTCACCATACTCAGAACCACACATTTGCCTTTCAAGAGAATCCCATAAATCTTTAGCAGTATCATTGCTATCAATGAGAGAATAAATGTCATTTGGAAGCCCTTGAATCAAAAGAGATCTTGCAAGACGATCAATCTTTCGAGTCTTTTTCTCTTCAGCAGTCCAAAATTTGGGATCTTTGAGAGTAGGAGGTGCATTCTGTGCGGTTCCAGTAAGTGACACTTGAGCAACAACAGGCAATGGTTGTTCACCATTCTTAATAGAATTTATCATTGTTTCCCTATCAGTTTGCTCTTCAAGATAATTCATAAACCGTTCACTCCATTTAGAATATTCACCCCGATACAACAACGGAATCCACATTGTCGAACCAACCGTAATCATGTCTCGACTCATCTTGTCTCGAACAAGTATCCTGATACTCAATGAATAATCCCGACAAGCGCGCTCAATTAATCACCTTAAACTAACTAACTTACAAACAAATTTGTTTTAATTCTCAATTAAAATCGTAGACTAAAAACACATAATCCCTAACAATTTAACACAAAATATCAATCTTAAATTATCGACACGCAATTAAAACTGATTGTGGTTTTTTTTTAATATATCATGTAAGCACCATAAATCAAATAATGACCAAAAATAATACTAACAACAATTGATGACACAAATTCAGCCTAAATTCGTATGTGATGTTATGATAGTCAACTTCTAACGAAGCCCATTACATAATCAAAATTATCGGTATAACTGAACTCTTAACAAAAATATTGGCCCACTCAACGCAACCCTAAAAGATACAATATAAAAAAGACATAACCCAAGTTTCAATCAACATTTACACACACCTCTATTTTGGTAACAAACACTCTGTCACCCAAACTCTCCCAAAAGCTTATCTTTTGATTAGATTATTTCACTACTCAAGATTTTTAATCCCACGAAAGAACACAAGAAATATTACAATCTTCTTTGTTCTACCCTTGAAACCTTGAATCAAGTACATCTGTTCTTTTAGCTCGTTTTCATGATATCGAAATAAATGTCTCAGGTAGGTGTTCTTGTTTTTCTTTGTTATACCAAAACAAAAGAAAAGGATATAAACACTTGTGTTTTTGTCTTTCTTTTTGGTTTTTGAAAATTAAAAGAAGCTTGTCTTCAAAAAAAATCTATGAAGCGTTGGTTTTTCGTTGCTTAAGTTCTTTAAAGATCTAATAAAAATCTCATATGAGATGCGAACAAACCTAACTGGTATCTCTTTTCTCTATTTTGTTTTTTTCGTTTCGAGAGTTGTGAAGACGTATGATGTGGATGATGGGATTTAGATCGAGTCGGAATTGTTAATAGTGAGATGAGTTTGGTTGTGATGTAGATCTAGTTGTGCAAGTGACACTCTTTGTTTGGTCAGATCTGTGATGATATTGCTTGTGAAAAATAAAGATGTTGAAACATCAGTGACATACAAAAAAGCAAATCTGAGATCTTTGTTTATCTTTTTTGAATCTATGTTTTCTTGTTTAGATTAGATGATGGTTGATGAGAGATGGTGAGGGTCCTTGGTGAGTCTAGATCTAGGTATGCATGAGAGTTCATTGTCTAGATCTATGATGATTATTTTCTTTTGTGTGATGGATCTATTAAAGATCATGAATCTTCTTGATAAACACACAAAGGTAAAGATGAGATCTTTTTTGTTCTTTAAGTTTCTTGTTTAGATCTGTGATGTTCTTCTCTGTCTCTTCTTTTCGTCTTTTCTGTTTTGATTTGGGTATAGTTCGCCTAATGTATCTTGTATAAATCGCCCTTTATACCTTGTATAAATCGCCCTTTATGCTTGGTATAAATCGCCCTTTATACTGGTATAATTCGCCCTTTATACGAGTTTGACCAGATTTTGACCAAAAAGTCAAACTTTGTCAAAATACAAATTAGTTGTAAATCAGATCTATCTGAAACTAACTATTTTTTAAGCAAAAATAAGCATTTATTGACTCTGATAATCAACAAATAAGCAGATTTGACTGATAAGCACTGAAATGAGCAAAAAAAATAAGCACTGAAATGAGCAAAAAAAATAAGCAGATCTGAAAATAAGCAATTTTTTTAAGCGAAATAAGCTCTAAAATAAGCAGATGTAGTAAACTCAATAAGCTGAAAATTGACTGTTTTGATTATAGATCTAAAATAAGCACTGTTTAAGCATATTTTGATTGATAAGCACTCAAAGAAGCACCAAATAAGCTGATAATGTTGAAACTATGACTGAATAAGCTAAAACAAAACTGAATAAGCTCAATAAGCAATAATAAGGTGATAAGCACGAAAAAGCAAAAATAAGCTCGAAATAAGCAATAAGCACATGAATTAAGCACATATTTACAATAAGCATGAAAATAAGCTAATATAAGCTGATAAGCATGAAAATAAGCTCGAAATAAGCAATTACTCGATCTCTAACACAATTAAACACTAAAATGAGCACTAATCCGCAATCATTGGCTCTTGATACCACATATTAAACATGTAGATCTTGATTGATGAATTAGTGTATGAAGATCAAGGTGTAATTAGTGTGTGTGTTTAGAGAGAGAAATTACCTAACTTGCCTTTTGATTAATTGATTTTGATACAACTAACCATGGCATAAATACTTCCCTATTTATAGCCATCTTGATTATTAAACTTTCCTAACTTGACACAACTAGTCCCTGTACTTTATAAGTACATTAAAGTAGTTCATTTCTTTATTTCTAACAGGTCCAACAGACAATCAGCGAGTCAAGGTCGAACAAAGTCAAATTATAGGGATCAAATACAAAGAGTGCATATTTCGCCTATTTAGTGATACTGCATATTTCGCCTGACTTATTAAATGAACATGTTTTTCTTGCTTTTACATAGATGCATATTTCTCCTGACTTTACTCATTGCATATTTCGCCGAAACAAAAATGTTACATATTTTGCCTAAGCAAATTACATATTTCGCCTAAACAAAAATATTACATATTTCGCCTGAGCAGAATGATACATATGTCGCCTGAATCAAAACATTACATATTTCGCCTGAGCAGAATGATACATATTTCGCCTGAATCAAACATAACATAATTCGCTTGAGCAGAATGATGCATATTTCGCCTGAATCAAAACATGACATATTTCGCCTGGTTTAATGAATTACATATTTCGCCCAAGCAAATGAACATATTTCTCCTAAGCAATTTACATATTTCGCCGGATTCAAACAAGTAACATATTTCGCCTGGAATATCAAACAACCTAAACGCAATCTTTCATCCAACTCATTTAAGTAAGAATATTAAACCATGCTTTCAACAAACACACAATTGTTTTTAACATGTTTTTACTAACAAGCAAACCACTTTTTATAATTTTCGACCACAATCATGAAACTCAGCCACGAATCACAGCCCAAGAGGTTCTAAGGTGTTTGAGCACATTCTCATAGGCATAAGGAGTCTCCTAACTTTGCTAAGAACATAAACCCATGAACATTTTATCACCCTAGCATATTTCACATAAAAATTCAGCCCAAAAATCATCAATAAATCAGGCAAGTGAGAACCCCATACAAAACTGTTTCAAACGAGTGTTCCTTAACCCCTAAGCATCAAAACCCCCATGGTTAATTAGCCTTTAACAAACTTTCAAATTTGAAGAATCCTAATTCGAATTTTAAGGTTTTTCGAGCAAGTGAGTGATTATTACACTAATTCCTTTAATATGAGTTATGTTTGGAGGGTATTAAACATGTTTGAGTGATTACCTTAGAGATTACAACATGTTTTGATGATGATCTTGATTTGGGCAAATTATGCTTCTGAGGAGGGGTAAGAAATAAGGTTTAAGAGGTTGTGTGAGTGTATGTTTCGCCTAAGAGGGTGTTATCAGATTTAAGTGTGCCAGTTTGGCAAGATCAGTCCCTGTGATTTCCTACTTCTTTTATTTTCTTTTACCACTTGTCCTATCCTTTTAGTGATTTATGAAAATGAGAAACCAAGTCCCTCTAGTTGATAGGATTAAGTCAAAGCCCTATATTTTGCATTAAAGTCCCTAAAGGTCTTAACAAATAACATCTAACACCCACGTGAGTTAAATAAATTAACCCCCCTTTAAATATTAATCTGTTATAGTCTAAAACCTTTTTTGTTTATTCCTTGATTATTCTTTTGACATATTTTTAAAGAAGATTATTTGACGACACTTTTTCCCCCTCAAATAATAACCCGTTTTCTATTGAAAGAGGTGTAGTCATTGTTTGAGTGGTCAAATTGTCTTTGAAATCTTTTTCTGATGAAACACTAAGATGATTGATTTGTTTTTGAAAGATAACACCAATAAAATAAGATTTCTCTTATTTTCAAAAATAAATGCACTAACACGTACACTTATTTCAAAAAGCATGGGTTGTGTAGCAAAGTATACACAAGCTTTTACATGATCATAAAGTAGATCATGCCCGAGAAACTGAATTCCCGTTAAGAGGACAAGTTTTCTTTTTGACGAAATACTTGCCTTTAAAAATAAAACTGGGTTGCAGTATGAAATAACTGCAAGCCAATGACATATTTTGAAAACTTTTGAAACTTTTGCTCGAACTTTATTTACAGCTCCGTATCATTATTAAATGACATTTCTAAAGCCGTAAATATTATGGATTACTAAAGACATGTTATGAAAAATATATTTTTTGGTATTTTCTAATTTTATATTTTTGTATTTTGCTTTTATTGGATTTTATATTTTTCTATTTTCTTTTTCATAAAAAATCTATACTAAGAAATAGAAAATCTTTTTGAGTTTTTATATTTTTATATATTTACATATGATACACGAAGAGGTATCACCATCACTCTTCATTTTCTTTTGCCAGACTCTTAAGTGTTTCTGGAGACATGTTTTTCATTCCAAGCTTGTTGATCAGGAATTTAAATCTTTCCCTTGGCAATGCTTTGGTGAAGATGTCTGCCAACTGATACTCAATCCGGACAAAGTAAAGTTCAACCACACCATTTTTGACTTGTTCTTTGATGAAGTAATACCGGACGTCAATATGCTTCGATCTTGAATGCTAGACGTTGTTACAACAGAGAGCGATAACACTCTTGTTATCACAGTACAGAGGGATTTTGTTGAATTCAAATCCATAATCTGTCATTTGTGATCTCATCCATAAGATTCGGGCATAACATCCAAATAAGGCAATGTATTTTGCCTCTGTACTAGAGATAGCAGTGCTTTTCTGCTTCTTTAAGGACCAACTGACAAGTCTGTCTCCTAAGAACTGGGCACTGCCTGATGTACTTTTTCTCGTGTCTTGACACCCGACATGATCCGCATCTGCATAAGCTGTTAGTGCAATATTGGTATCTTTTGAGTACCAAAGGCCCATATTTGTGGTACCTTTTAGGTATCGAAAGATCTGTTTTACGTCATGTAAGTGCTTTTCGGTAGGCCGTGCCTGATACCGGGCACACATAAATACTGCAAATACAAGATCAAGTCTACTAGATGTAAGATACCTAAAGGAGCCGATCATACCATGGTAATGTGTTGGATCAACTGTTTTCCCTTGTAGATCTTCATCCAGTTTGGTTCTGTCCACCATAGGGGTGTCAACTGAGTCACTATAATCCATACCATATTTCTTAAGGATTTCTAAAGCATATTTTGTCTAGTTTATAAAGATGCTTCTAGGACTTTGAGAAATTTGAAGTCCGAGAAAAAAATGACATTTTGCCGATCATTGACATGTTGAACTTAGAACTCATTTTATTAGCAAATATATCACATAGGCTAGGATCAGTAGATGCAAAAATTATATCATCGACATAAATTTGTACCATGAGAATATCTTTTCCTTCCTTTCTTGTGAATGATGTGGGGTCGACAACACCTTTGGAGAACTTTTGAGAAAATAGAAAGCTTTACAGCATATCATACCACGCCCGTAGGGCCTGCTTTAAGCCGTAAAGGGATTTCTTCAGCTTGTACACATGGGTAGGATTGTCTTGATCTACAAAGCCCTCCGGGTGACTAACATAGAATTCTTCACATAGCTCGCCATTTAAGAAAGTTGTCTTGACATCCATCTCGTAGATAGTCATGTTCTTATTGGCGGCTTTTACAACAAAGATTTAGATGGTTTCTATGCGAGCAACAGGTGCGAAAGACTCTTTGAAATCGATTCCCTCTTCTTGACGATATCCCTTAGCTACGAGCCTTGCCTTGTATTTCAGTACCCCTCCAAATTCGTTTTACTTAACTTTGAAGATCCACTTCAGTTTAATTATCATTGCTAAGTCTAGATAGGGTACGAGTTCCCAAACATCCAGTCGTTCAAACTCGTAAATTTCTTCTTCCATCGCATCAATCCATGAAGATTCCAACAATGCTTCTTTAAAGTTCTTTGGTTCGATGGAAGTAAGAAAGGCATTAAAGAAACACCACATGGCATCGGTTTGTAGCTGTTTTTGGGTGGAGACGGGTCGAGAAGGATTGCCGATCACATATTCTAAAGGATGAATCTTCGTCCATTTGCTGATATGTTCAAGAGGTGGGTTGGTTGGTTGCACATTTGATTAAATTCTTGAGAACTTGGTTCTGAAGTGAGAATATCGAGAAAGGGGTCATCAACAAAATGTGCTGGTTGTGACTGTTCTGCAACACCTTCATAAATAACTGGAGACTGTGTTTCTTGTATTGTTGATAGAGTACTATTTGATGGTGCATCTTGATCAATGGAAGTTGAAGAAGATGAACCGGTTGGATCAACAGGTCATGGAGCAGCAACAACAGGAACTTAAGAAACAACACTTGGTGAAGGATTAAAGTACTCATCAAAAATTGGTTGGAACAACAGATCCCAATCATTCTTAGTTGGTAAAACATAAGGTTTTGTAAAAGGAGGATTTTGCACAAGTCATGAACTGATTATTCCAGGAGTCATAAGTTGAAGCTCGGGTCCTGAACCGAATTGTTCAAAAGCCATAGCTGTCAGCTCATCAAATTCTACATGAATTGTTTCCATGAGCATTCGGGTTCTTCGGTTATAGATTCGGTAAGCCTTCTTAGCAGGTGCGTAGCCAACGAAAATTCCAATATCAGCTTTGGGTTTTAGCATACCCAGATCTTTAGCATCATTGGTTGGATAACATAAAGCACCAAAGATGTGAAAATACATTAAGTCGGGTTTTTTTGTCATGAATGAGTTCATATGGTGTTTTGTTGTGACGCCTTTGAATCAGAGAATGATTTTGTGTATAA
>BQNB010086023.1:0-28305 GCA_026074375.1 Tanacetum coccineum | reverse complement strand
GAGTTTTGTGACTTCGTCGCCCGTTTTGTAGACTATATTGTGTTTATTCGGATTTTGGACGTATTTAGCTTTATTATATCAAATGCGTTGATCCGTTATATGGTATTGTGTTTTGGTACAAGTTGTAATGTATTTGGGTATATTCTATATTTGTTTATACAGGTTTCAGTATTGGTAGATTTTTTCCGAAAAAATTCTTGAAAAATATTGGAAATAGCTTGTTGTGCAGGCAGTACCCAAAAATAATGTAGACCTATCCCGGGCGACATGTCACCCGGGAAAGTCTTCACTAAAATAATTTGCAGGCTTTTCCCGGGCGACATGTCGCCCGGGATAAGTGAAAGAAAAAATAATTTTCAGAGTTTCCCGGGCGACATGTCGCCCGGGAAAGTCTTCACTAAACGACAAAATATATTTCATAGCGTTGACAAGTCAATGTATAAGAAAAACTTTCTCGGGCGACATGTCGCCCGGGATAGTACGAAATTAATTAACTAAACAATGATTACTGTTAAGTCTTTTTTTATAACAGCACGGGAAAACCCTCCACCGTGACACTTAGATGTTTGACTAAAACTATGTGGGCCCCGCCTTGTCGCCCGGGAAAGAATCCCTTTCGAGCTTTCCCCAGCGACTTATCCCGGGCGACATGTCGCCCGGGATACCTATCCCAGCGACATGTCGCCTGGGAATCCCCGGATTTATCCCTAGGGATAGTGGTAAACGTTGTAGTGACTTACATGGCCCTCCATATATTTAACGACAAATACATCTACACAAATGAATGCAAATCATTAGTTTAACTGTCCATGCCCATCAATGCATGCATGGTAAACTTAAAGAAATCAACTCGAGCGGATCCGTGTTAGAGATCCACTGTCCTCCAATGCAGCCTTTGCCTTATGACTCATCTCTAAGACTTGTTCTCGCACCATGCATCATCCCTTCCGCACCCTCTATCTACTCCATCACTGTCTCCTCCACAACATCGGCTGTCACAACTGGATTGGAAGATGTTTTTGTCGCTAAGGCCACCTTCATTTCTTTTACCAAATGCACCTTATTCATATCCTGATCAGTTCCGCATACAAGGGCCATGCCACCATTGCACCCCAGCAACAACCGCTTCAAGAGCCGAGTTCCCAACAAAGTCATGGCTAAGTATCTCTGGCTGCGGTGCCCAGTTTATCACCACAAGGCCTTTATCACCAGTCCTAGCCAGAAATCCATTAGGAAGAATAGCATCAAGACCGAGCTCTTCAGCGCAAGCATTTTGACTTGTTTTCATAATGTGATGGACGATTACACACCGCGCACAAGAATCTTTCACTGCTTCTTTGTAACCCAATGGCTATTTCCTTCAACTAATCAATTCTTAAATACACCCAGACTCCCAAAACATAAAAACACAACACTTTCGATCGGTTGTAAGTTGAGCCATCTTGAGCACTTATTTTCACTAGGATCTACTTGACTGCCACTCGAGATCAATGGCCCAATTTGGCAAATAGGCGGAGTTCGCCCATCCAAGATACATTTACCGTCCCGGAGGGTGTCAACAGCTCTGTGTACAAGCCACGTGAAGCTGTTTACGATGATCCCTCTCAAGGCCTCTATCTAATTCAACTTATCTGGATTGTATAAGAATTATCAAGATGATGTAAGAAGTACCCAATGAAAAATCATGTATCCAAAACCTTCCATTGACTAGTATAAATAATTTTTAAGGTAATGCATTTTAAAGAAGCAATCAAGCAAAGAATAAGAAATCTAATAATATGTATCTTTCTCTAAGTGTTTCTATCTTGATCATATAAGCCTAAAAGGCCCACCGTGTTACTCACAACGAAAAATGATGGACGGGGGTGCTGGAGGAGACGGTGGCAATGTATTTATTAGTTGTTTGTTGGATTAATCGTTTATGTCACGTATGCATGGCATGACTAGAGCTTAGTTTAATAGGTCTTTATATTTTTATATATTACGTATGCATGGAGTTGTAGTTGTAGTTTGAATTGTTAGTCTACCTTGACCGGGTATTTTGGAAAGTTGAGATGAAGTGGGTCTTGTACCGATTCTTTAGGATTAAATGACCCATGTTGCTTTCTATAAAGGCTATATATATGCCTTCTATTAGTAAGAGTAAAGTAGTACTTGTAGTTAATCACTTTTTATATATTAAAGCAGTTTGGTTTCAAAGTCTGATTTCTACACATAGTACCAGAGCTGAGTTCGATTAAAAGGCGGGTTTAAGAGTCAGTTTCAAGTAAAGGTATGACCCTTTGCTGTGGGCCAGACACAGCAGGGAACAGGTGCTCTTTGATTAGGCTTGTTCCAAAAATGGCAAGAGACTAACCGGGAATGCGGGATAAACGGACGGGAAGAGTCAGAACAAAAAGCAGGTGGCTTTGATTCGGTTCGTATTGCAGATGACGGAAGACGGTTAGGTGGGTGTGACCTTGTCTTCTTGATCGGTAGAAAACTGTCTTGGAACAAGGTTGCGTGAAGACGTTAGAGGTGCAGGTTTCTCTTAATCGGACTATTTTACAGCAGAAGACGGACACGGTAAAGTGTTTCGGGACGAGCGTTTCCATGGGGGAGACGGAGAGTACCGTTCAGGATGACGGGGATGACCGGTGATGAACACAGGAGGTTCGTAGTTGTTAGTTGTGATCAGAGAGAAGTATGGTATTCAAAGTAAAATATGGCGGTAGGTTGTAGGTCACCGGGGAAAATGGAGAGATTAACCGGTTTGCCAAAAAAACGGGCAAAAAGATTTCAACGCGGGTGGTGTTGAATCGGTTTGTTTGGCGGGTGAAAGAAAACGGTAGAAGTGGGTGGCTTTGTTTTTTATCAGTGGAATTTTGCTCTCGTGTCACAGAAGTGTTATGAGCAAACGGGTTCTGTGTGGTGACAAACAACACTCGGGTGCTGCAGAATAAGATGGTGAACATTATGGCGGTGGAAGTTCAAATCGGGTGGCTTCAGATGTGGCCGGGGAAGAGGTCGTGGATCCGGGAAAATTAGTCGAGATGGTAATGAACGTCTCTAACGGGATGCCATGTTACATGTTACCGGTGTGGTGAAAAAAAACCAAAAGGAGTTGAGCTAGTGACTTTGGACGTGGCCGAGGTGGAGGTCGGGTGTCCAGGGAATGTCGAGAATCGACATGGTTCGAAGGTGATTAAAGCTGCTGTGACTCAAGGGCGTGAATAAACGATTAAGGGGGTGAATGTTGGATTAATCGTTTATGTCACGTATGCATGGCATGACTAGAGTTTAGTTTAATAAGTCTTTATGTTTTTATATATTACGTATGCATGGAGTTGTAGTTGTAGTTTGAATTGTTAGTGTACCTTGTCCGGGTATTTTGGATAGTTGAGATGAAGTGGGTCTTGTACCAATTCTTTAGGATCAAATGACCTACGTTGCTTTCTATAAAGGCTATATATATGCCTTGTATTAGTAAGAGTAAAGTAGTACTCGTAGTTAATCACTTTTTATATATAAAAGCAGTTTGGTTTCCAAGTCTGATTTCTACATTGTTCATGTTGCATAAGGTGTTGGAGTTATGAGGATGATAACACCAAGTGAAGAGTGTTGTGTGAGAATGTTTTTTAAGCTCCACCATGGCAACAAACTATCTGATCCATGCAGAAGGATACAGAACCACTGTTGTGGATCCCATTTATGATCAATGTGTTTGTGCGTGTCAGATGCTTACAACTTAAAGATTGAACCGCGATAGAAACACGGGATCTTGGGTAGAATTTTATAGATTTGTTTTGAGACATTTGTCAAGCTAAAAACTAGTGGGATAAGTTGGTGTTTTTAAAGAGTATAGTTTGTCATAAACTCACAAGACCACTTACTTAACTTAGTAAGTACTGCTAGGTTTCATCTAAATGTGCTTAGCTAAAAACTGCATAGTCCCTTTACTATTGATATATATGCTATATTATTTCGTGAAAATGCATAGGAGCTCACCAAAAATAGCTTCACATGCTTCCATGCACTCCTCTATGCGACTGACAAAGACGTTTACATATCTTTGCATGCGTTAGCATGCTTCTGCAAAAACTAAAGCGATTCAGATTCAAGCCAATTTGTTGTTGCGCGGCACCCGCGTTTATTTGTTTCTAAATTCGAATAAAATTTTCTAACCACCCAAATGTTTTAGCTTGCAATCTGAAACATTATAAGACCAAAAAATTGACTAAACTTCTGATAGTGAGTAAATCACGATACATTCACAGCCAATAGTATTCAGAAACAATCCGGTTAAATTCATTGAGGGTATGTGGTTTGAATTAAGAGGGTTACTATACACCTGAGCTTGGCCTTACTGTATCCTCGCCTGGATTTCGAAGAATATGGTTCTAGCAAAGAAACATTTGTTCTTTGTTTAAAACTCCTAATCGTGATCTCGTTGAAACTTTTTTTTTAATTTGGTAGATTATCAAAACCTGAAAACCCGATATCACGATTAGGGTGGGAGATCTAGCTGATGTGTATGGTAGTTTACTCATCTTTCTAGGCACATACACATCATCTAGATCACCCACCTTTGCAAATACCTCGTTGGATTCGACCCGTTCCATTCCAATGGAAATTTGGTATAGAAATAGCTAGTTCACCACATTTTTCCTAGGAACACACTTCTTTGTTGACTCCCCTTCACCATCGTCTTGTTCACTCTCTTCACATCTTTACTTACTGCATGTGACCATTATTTTGAATTTGAAATGTTCTCTTATACTTATACACTAGTTTATTGAGTACCTATACGCCTTAAGTGCATGCGTCAGTGACTAAGTTTATTGGGTACCTATCTTACCATGCATCTATTCCTGGAGCCAAGTTGATGTTTTTCAAGATTTTACTGTCATTGTTGTTGTTGTAACAGAAATGATGCTTTTATTTGAATTATATTATTTTCTCTAAAACACAGTTTCAGTACGTATACATCCGATTAGGGTACCGATGAAATTTGGCTTCATAGTGCTAACTTTATAATATATCTTAATATTTTCTAAATGCATCTTGTTCATAAAAACTGTGTTTCTAGTCCTTGTTTAGTTATGGTTAACAATCTTTTTAAATAAATATTCTATCTCTCATATTGATGCTTGGTAATATTACATTTTCTGTTCTGCACGAAAGAACTAGTTCATTATGTTTACGAGAAAACAAGGTATACTGGCCATGAGAATTTAGATCAGACACCGCTATCTTTGTTTTTTAGTTTGATCATGTGAATGAGTAATTTTTACAAAATTTATAAACATCAGGCTTAACATATAATAGAATTGGGCTTGCTGGTCTTTGCAGGCTTGCAGCGATCCAAACATGTGCATAGTATATCTTCGCCATATAAAATAAATATCCAACCGATTATATTTTTAAGAAAAAACAGAGACCTACTTCATCGGGTACTAAATGTTCAGACTTTGGTACTGAGTGAGATGAAAATGTCATTTCTAGAGGATCCAACATCCTTTACAGCACCATGTTTGTTAACTTTTAGTAACGGACTCACGGTAATACATAATGAAGTTGTCTTGTAGGTAGAAATGATTTTAAATTTTTGGGTTTGGATCTTAATGAAAATAGCTGTAAAATACTCTTTATTTTACTGTTTAGGGTGTAAACAACTAACTTAATATAAATCTATGTAGTGGTTAAGGATTGACTTTAAGTCATTTGATTATTGTTATATATGTCCTCAATCTACAATTTTTTTTAAATGGCAAATTAAGCTCACATGATGTTAGAGAGAGTATAAAGAATTTATACAAGAAGATATAGGATCATTGATCCATGCAAGCCAATTTAGTTTACGTTTCCTATTCCTCTGAAGGATCCGAGCATGAGAGAGGGATCTGAGTGTGTCTTTCCGAGGTGTCTCCGAGTCAAAACAAACATATATAGTTCCGGTATCTCCAAATGATCCAGGTAGTGGTATGAACCACAACGTCGAAGCAAGTTCAATTCTTTCTGCATTTTTTAATCCACCGCGTGATCACTCTAAGAGAGCAAGGATTGTAAGTCTTGCGGTTAGGTCTCGAGCTTCCACCATTGTTTCACCCTAAGCCAAAGTCCCTAGCAATCGGACATTCGATGATAAGGTGTTGTGATGTTTCATTATCTTCAGCACACATGGGGCATCTAGTAGAGTGGAGATCAATTCCTCGGTAATCCAAGTTGCAACGGGTTGGAAGACGATCAAGATAATGTCTCCACGTATGAACGCTTTTCTAGACATAATAATAACGATAATTCAATTAGAAAAAATCAAACTTGCTCCAATTTTCCGCATGTGCAAGAATATATAGCTAAACATATATGAACTATACAACATTAATTCAGTTTATTGAGTTAAAAAATTAAAATAATACATCAGAAATCAATAACGAATTTAGAATAAAACCTGCAGCGAAGCACGTTTTAACTACACTCGCTAGAAACATATATGATTAGTTAATGCATGCACATGACCTTGTAATTACTACTATGATTATATTTTTTTTTAAATGATCAATTTTCTCATGAGTTATAATCATAATCGTAGACTGTATAAATGAAGAGGCCACGCAGTGTACTCTCTCGGTTATGCCATGCAACAATACATGCACTATATTTAAGTTAAAACATAAGCAATAGTCAGTGATTGATTCACGAATATGGGAACAATATAAACTGAGTTTCTTCCTGCCGCAAATACCGAACTTTCCTTAGAAGAACACTCTCGGCGCTGCCCTTGTCATGTCCCACACTATTGCACCGACCTAATGTTGATGCCATGATCCACCACCTGAAAAAATCCACAATCCTTACAAATTCCTACCACCCATGACTTGAATTCTGCACCAAATCCCGAATCATATGTGGTTTAGGCATAGATTTTTCAGAAAAGATGGTCGTGAACAATGGAAAGGATTGGGGCATTTTTCAGACAGTGGATAGACATCGAAAGTGTTCATTTTGTAAGATATTGTGATCGAGTCATGGTACAATAGATCTCAATCTTTTGTATCCTATTTATAACATGCAAACTATAAAATCTTATCAATGAGAGGGTAGTCCCTTTAATGTGTCCCGTACTATTTGCATGAATTTTAACAAGGGGCCCTTCAAAGTCTTGACACACGTATATGGTGTTTGCGTGGTCACTCAACTTGTCTAGCACAATTCGAAATTTAACGATTCCGATAAGTAACAAAAATAAAACAATGTCGGATAGAAGATAATGTTGGAGAACGAAGTGTTATGCCATGGAAGTACAAATTAATGAACTATTTGAGTATCTTTCAGATTCAGCTAAAAACTATGATGAAAGGATACTAACACACCACAATCTCGAAGATTATAAGGGCCTAAAATGTCTTACCTTAGGCTAGTGTGGTACAAGTTGTTACAAACTTCGCATTAAAATTTCATTTTTGATCCGCACCTCGAGAGGGTGCATGATCTTCGTGTGCATCACGTCCCGTTATAGTTGAACAAGAAGGGTATTTGAATGCCCATCACACCACGAGAGGCTATGGCTCCAATACCATGTGTGACACCACTACCACTTATGTTTCCAACATCCTTGTTAGACCTACATAACCATGATCCACACCATAGGATATTCATGATCTTCGTGTTCATTGCACCCTGTTTTTATTTCACGAGAAGGGTACCCGGCGTACTGTCAATCACATCCCGAGAGGCTATGACTCTAATACCACTTGTAATGCCTCGATCAAAACGGAAAGCAGTGGACTACCCAAGCATCCTTCCGGTTCAACTATCGTCACAGACTCACAGTGGAACGATACTAGTAGACTGCAATTCAGACCTTTAAGAGGCTTGAATATTTTATCTTCTACTCATCTGAGACGTGTTGTTATAGAGATCCTTTTACTAAATTAAGTGGTAACAAATGAAAGTCTTAACTAGCCGCTTATTGGGGAGACTCTAGTTTTAAAGAGTCCCCCAATTAAGAGGCATTAAAGATTGGGCCCACTCATTAAGTGAGAATAAGGGAAAAAGAAACACCCGTAAGGTAATCCGGCCAACCAAATTGATCAATTTAACTATTTTACTTCTTTTCGCCTAGTTTTTGTATATTGTTATTGTATTATTTTGATTATAGAAGATAAACTTAATTATAAGCGTTCTAATAAAAGCAGACTTAAAGCATAATAACAAATATCAATTATATCATCATTATTGAAACAATCAGTGATGTCAAGTGTTTATGTTGTTTCAATAAAATTAAGATAATATATTTACACGAGAAAATGTACACATGCATACATGTATTGAATTCTGTTGCATCGCTTACATGCAAAACTTTCTGTTTGAGGTACGAGACTTGTCGACACCCGTGCGTTGTACCGGGCTTAGTCTGTAGGCAAAATCTGATTGTTACTTAAACTCTTTGCACTCGTGCGTTGCACCGTTCTTTTGTTGCATCATAAATAGGACTTCATTCTCGAAGCATTTGCAGCATAACAACTCCAATATAGGACTTTACATGGTCATAAACATCATCCCGTGATCACCAATCTGCACAAACAGTAAAGTTATTTTTCGAGCAATGTTAAACGTACACGCTTTTTCAAGGTAAGGTTTAACAAAAAATGACATTCTACAAAAACTTAAAAGAAGAACAGTAATAATTTTGTACGTAATTTGTTAAACTATGTGTTTTGTAAGTAATGTTTATTTTCGCCTAAGATTATTCAAGCCGTCTCTTCCTTGAAAATAACTTTATTTGCAAAGAGAAAAATAACTTGCAACAATTTAATGAGTGGCGACAAATTTTGTTAATCCCAATCCATTCTTGTTTGCATTAAAGAACAATTTGTTCATTAAAATTGAAAAGTTGAGAGCAATATATATCATCAACGCTAAAAGCATGTACATGTCAATATGTCCAAGTTTACAATAGATGCCTTTTTTTCGTTTAAGATTTTAGGTGTATGAAATTTGTTGATTGTTTTTGGTATCCAAAATATATTGTAGAGAAATTTATTTAGAAGGTCATCTCTAGAGCCCGTTTTGGTGTGTAAATTTGTAGCATTTAAAATGGTTACAACCTTAAAAATAAAGTTCTCTTTTGCATTCAGTTTTCCTCGGTGACTTTTACATTTGCTACTACCTAAAAAATAAGAAGGTAACACATTTTCCATAGTCATTTGTAACTTTAATTTCTGTTGGTACAAAATTCGTGTTGGGTTTAGTAGCGTGTCAAGTCTCTTATCGGGTCGGGCCTTCAAGCGACTTGGATACCGGATCTTATTTACTTCTATAACCATTCATGTACATATATACGGATAGGTAAAACCTGCTAAACTACTCCTAAACTACCTTAAGCAGAACGTGCACACTTCCTCTTTTAAAGTCAAGATTGGAGCACAATTTTAAAGTAATTAAAAGTGAACGTACATATTGTGACATATAAAACCCAATAATTTTAACTTCTTTAATAAGCATTATTTTAGGTTGATTTTTTATTTTTTCTTAAAGAAATATTTAATCTCACACAACTAATTCTTATACAATTCTCCAATCACTTTCAATAGTTCATTTGCATGTTATAAAGAGCATTTTAGACAAATCTTTAATGGTTAAACATTTCTTTATAGAGCTTGGTCAACATGAAGTACTGACCAATGCCCTCATGGTTTCAACATCGGCTTTCAGCACTCTATTATCAAGAGCCGCTTCATAGTACTTTTGGCTTATGTCGGTGAGCCGTTTCAGTAATGAAGAATTCTCACCCCTTAAATGAGAAACATAGGAATAAAATAGAAGATGTTTTTCAATTAGGCTGTTTGACTATTTACTAAAAAGGAAAGAAGATAAATATACAAAACAGAATCATCAAATAACAATTAAAACTAAAATTCACTATTAAAAGAGAATCTGGGATTTGCACCTCACAACGGCTATATGGATGGTCGTGCCACTCTTCCTACGCACTCATTTTAAATCGACCAATCAGCTTCCGATAAATTGTCCACCTCTTTAGTACTCTGCGTTTATACCGCTAAGTGATTTGCAATCTGACTATGGTCTATGTCCTCTGGTAACTCTGTGGATTTCATTGCTTCACATAGTTTTTCCTGAGAGTTTGAAGAAATGACTTGTAAAGTGCACACATTATCAGCATCTGTTAACAAACAAATAACTTATTGATTAAACTTGAAATGATACAGAATAGGAGGCAATTTCCACCCATTTACTAATGAATTGTCTCAATTAGGTTATGTTTTATGAATTTATCCATAATGGGTCAAACGATTAAAAGTGAAAGCTTAAAACTAAAGGGATCAAATTGGTAGAAAGTCGCACAATGTGTATTTTTAATGCATAAAACTTCCTGTCAAATTGACCTGTAGTGACCCATACTTTTCGACATCAGAATTGACTTGTAAAAATGTTACCCACCCGCCCGACCTACCTCATTGTCACCTCTAACTATCAAGTACCTTTCTTGTCAATGGAAGCCTCTCAGGTTGTCAGGTTTCTATGCAATCAGAGTTTCTCCCTTTAACGAAAATACACAACCACTCGATCAGCTAGTCAATTATATAAACAAAAAAAAATCAAAAAGCTACAAACTTTGATAAGAAAGCTTCAAGCTACAAATAAACACTAACCTTTCTTTTCCTTATGAAACTGCTCATTTTAAAAAGACATCTTTCGGTAGCATGCTCTTAATGAATCCCCACCAAAATCGCTTACCTGCCCAATTCATACTATATCAGAAAAGCACTTTCGTCTTCGACCACTTTCTTGTCATTGTGAAGCGGAACCCAAAAAATAGAATAAACAATGAGAAAATTGCAATTTTGATTATAGAAGATAAACTTAATTATAAGCGTTCTAATAAAAGCAGACTTAAAGCATAATAACAAATATCAATTATATATTTATATAGTTACCCTCAATCAACCTTATAAGAGATCAAGATAACAATAATCGATGCCCAATATTTTAGAGTTATATCCCCTTTCCTCCAAGCTGTTCTCATAATCTGCAAAGAATATGCAATATGTCAACAAATCAATGCTACACTATAATAACTAAGAAAAGATAGAAAACAGAAAGAATGGATACCATTGCAATTAGCTCTGCAAAATCAATGCCTTGCCGGTCGAATTCTGATCCAAATTTTTCGCCCAGCAAGTTCTGAAGTACTCATGCGCTCAAATATTTCAACTTCCCTTTCTTATGTTTCTTTAAACTACCTTCCTCAATGACATCACCTCTTCTGTCGAGTAATTCCGAAGGTGCGTGGAACCGCCTGCACAATTTTGGAGCAAAACTTATAACTGTTTTAACAAAAAAGAAAAATTATGCTCTGTGTCAGTCCCTAAAGTTTTCTGTCAAGCTATAACACAAAATACTTATGATAATGTAGTGCACAATGTATGAGTTCATAAATATCAACTCATGTTATAACAAAATTGTGTTTACAAAGATTGTTGTAATCACCACTTCAAACCTCAAAAAGTAATCGATAACAGCATTTTGATAAATTCGGTTGAATTTGCCAGGCTAACTACTCGTTATTATATGCATGTAGGCATAAGTTGGTGAGGACTCAGTGGGATTCCAGTACCCCACTCAGCGAAATACTAAATATGTACGTACAGATTGACTGCAATCAAAATCGATGGTAACAACGCAACAGTAACAAACAGAAATTCTGTAAATAAATTTGTACACGAAAATAAACATTTTGCATCCAAGATTATTAGTTTTCTAAAAAAATAGCCAGTTTGGGATTTGCTTATTTTTGTCAGCTTATTAGTTTATTATTAAGTAGATAAACAATTAGGAGTGTTTTGTTAATCCATAGTGCTTTTGCTTATTTTGAGGTAATATAAGCAGTTTTCAGTAAGAACGCCACCTTGGGATGCAAACGTAGTATGCGTTTGTCGCATAGTCTGACTATCCGAATTTGTGCAATATGCGTTTGAATACTCAATACCACCAATATGAATCAGTCATCAGATTCCATATGTACGTGTAGATAGCATACATACATTACTTTGTTGTTGTTTATACCATCAAATTATGTGGCACATCATATTATGTCTGCAAATCAAACGATAACAGATGGCAATACAGTTAATTAAGTTTCTATTGTTTGATCAATCTACTTTTGCGTATGATGAACTAATATATTTAAATAGTAACACTCTAAATGCCTGCAACATATTATTATTATCATTATTATTATCACAGCCGATTATGTATCCATAGAGTTCACATTCAGAGTGTGTTTGGCAAGGCATATATTTTCTGCCTATTTGCTTATTCCTAAGCAAAAAACCGATTCATGACATACCTGCACAACATTGAATGTCCATTTAAATTGTGTAGTAGCAACCATTTTGCCCGCTGCATTCCCATCTACCATTTCTTCATTTTTTTGTCTTAATAATAGTAAATGCCGCTTTTATCTTTTACAAGAGTGTTGTGATATACATCGATAACTCCCCGAATGGATCCTTGAGATATTCAAAGAGACAATCATCGTATAATCAAATTAAGCATAAGAAACCATCGTGAAGTTTCACATATGCAATGAATATAGGAGCATTGAATGACACAATGTACCTCTGCTCTTTTTTTTCTAGCAGCAACATGCAATGCAGTTTCATATTAATAAACTGCAACCTTTATTTTTGTCGCATTTCTTTTCAATAGGAACTCCTTTTTCCAAATAGCAAGGCAAAATGTCTTAAAACGAAGGCGGTCCATGCTTCCATGTATGTGCAAATCAAAAAATCAAAAAACTGTTAACCTGAAAACTAAATTTATTCTACTTATATAATGATACAAAAAAAGTCATTAGAAACTTTACCTGACTATTTAAGAAAACCAACTAGGCTATTGAGCCCATGCCAACGATGCTTTCGACACGATCTTCTCGTGCGCTTTAAGTGTCTCGCTTACATTTTCTGGAAAGGTTCTTTGTCTGTTCTGAAAGACACTCTGGGTACGTATTTAAGCCAAACTGGGAATCCCCTGAATTCAAAACAGATCATAGTTAAATATTTATGCGTGAACACCATCGTCTAATAATGTATTGTTAGGACTTGATGTCTTAGTGCCCAATTTTTGGTGCAATAATGTAAATCCCAAAAAGTACCTTTCAATTAGCATGTGCCCACTTTAAGCGTTGTTTCCCATGGAAATGGTTTAGAACCCCTGTAAACCCTAATTCCTTGAAAAAACCCAAGTAACAAAATCAATCGCATATATAAAAGAAAACTGAAAAAAGGTCATACATACTTTCGCTTAGGATGACATAAAGCCCGATTAGTCCAATAAATCACAACTTTAGGTCACAAAGTCATCAACTGCAAGAAAAAACTAAAAACTCATTCAGACATTACATCAAACACCTTATATACATTAACAAAATTTGTAAAAAAAGTTATATATAGACCTTGTATAAGCATCAATATCACCACCTAATGTTTCAGGAGGGAACGAATCGGGTTTTAGTTTAGAACCTTCTCCTAAAAACATCAAAAAAAATTAGGGTTAGGGTATGTGATTGAGATGATGAAGAATGAATTAAGTATGTGAAAGTAAACTAAAAAAATATGTGATACCTCAAAATCATCTAATCAAACAGGACCCTATACCTGCTTATTCAATAAGAGTAGATGTTACATGGATTTGATTCTGTTACTTCAACTTTAATGGTAGGCAAATGGAGAGATTGGTCATGAACACAACTTGTAAATGCTTCATGGATGGATTGATTATGTAACTACAACATTTACTTATATCATTAAGACGACACATTGATAGGGCAAATGGAGAGTCTAATCTTGAAGATGATTTGTAAATGCTCTATCATTAAGACAACACATTGAATATATACAAACTGAGTCTTTTATAATATAAAGATAATATTTCAAACAAGAATTGAAATATAAGACCAATTGATGAGGTGTCATTTTATATATTTTTTCTGGGCCATTTAACTCCCAAAATCATGCAAATATCCTCATTCAGGGGAGGACCTAGAATATTAAGTCATCAGGTGCACATAAATTTTTTAACGAGTATAAAGGGTTTTGATCAAGGGTGACTAAAACCAAACCCCGAACAAAAAGTTATGTTGGGTCTTTTTGGTTTTTGGTTTTTTGCTGTTAGGTTTTTGAATTTAGACAATTATTTAATATAAAAAGATTTGTCAAAGAGGTAAATACGATTATTATGGCATCAAAATCGTCTCATGGCTTTTTGTGGAATAAAGAGAAAATATGAAATAAGACATTTTCAACAATGATTTGTTGTTGTCAATTTAAATCATTTAAGAGACTTGTTAATAACAAGTTATATCACAAATTTGGCTATTCAAATTTACGATGACGGTTCTATGTTATACCCATTATTTTAGCTATGTTTTTTCAATTCATATATCCGAAATTCTTGATAAAAGTTTTATATATCCGAATACCCAAAATTTCAGATTATGTAATATTTACGTGACATAAAATTTTGGAACCGGCTTCATTTCGAAAAAATCAGGAACTTTTACAAAAAATTACATTACGCGATAAACATCCATCAGGTTCCCATGAACCCTCGGGAACCCCCTAGGTCCGCCATTGGAATCGTCTCATGGCTTTTTGTGGACTAAAGCGAATGTGACATTTTCAACAATAATTTTTTTGTTGTCAGTTTAAAAAATTTGAGGAACTTGTTAATAACTAGTTATATTACAAATTTAGATATCCGAAATTTGCGATGATGGTTTTATGTTAGAACGCTTATTTTAGCTAAGTTTTTTCGATTTAGATATCCAAAATTTGGTGATAAAAGTTTTATATATTCGAATACCTAAAATTTTGGATTAAGTTATATTTACGTGACACAAAATTTTAGAACCGGGTTCATTTACAAAAAATCAAGAACTTTTACAAAAAATTACATTACGCGACAAACAACCATCGGGTTCCCGTGAACCCCCGGGAACCCCCTAGGTTCGCCCCTGAACCAGTATATTTGGTGTGGTTTACTTCTTCTATAAAGTTCCGTTGTGTACGTTAATGACAAAGATAGATGATCTTAAAAGTCTCATCAAAGTTTCGAATCTGCTCAAGATAGGGTTGTTGGTTTGAGGAAGCTGAAGAAAGCTTTTCAAGACATGTTGTATGGATTAGGAGAAGTTAATCTAACTCATGCATATTACAGTGGTTCCTGAACAAGTAAAGACACTACAGATCCAAGCTGGAGTACAAGTTTCAAAACCTGAAGAACTCAGAAGACATCTTCAGCGTTGGAAGCACTTTAGAAGACTTTATTTGGTTTGTATTTATACTTGGTAGGAACGTTGTAAGTAATTCCGTAATGTCCACATATTGGGGGAAGATTGTTAGCCTTAAAATATGTCGACTTATACGAAATTACATTAGTTTACTAAAGGCAAGGCACACAGGAACTAGTTATGACATTTTGTATAAGTTAGGAGTGCCTTGGCCTATATATACCCCTCTTATACTTCAATAGGAGGGTGGAGATTTCATTTGTAACAAAGAGAGTGTGTGTTATCCTCCTTCTTCTCTCTAGAAAACACACACTCTCTCTATCTATTTCTCTCTCTAATCTAATATGACATACTTTTATTTTTATCCTCCTCGATCTTCGGATCGCTCCTAGTTTAGTGAATATTTTATGTTAACATTGTTCTATAAGAACAATATTAGGAGTCTTTTATTATAAACAAATGATTAAGGTTGTAATTCTTATTATGTGAAATGATAATTAATAGTTGATTTGCATAATTAATTGGGGGTCAGTTTACCTCATTAACATAAACCATCTATCTTGTTTATTTTCTTCTCTTTATTCTATTATCGATCAGGTTCGTATCAAAAGATAGCTGCTTAGTCTGAATCAGTAGAGCGAAAAAGACCGTGTTTCTTGAGTAAAAGCTTAACTTGGGATCATGCATTGTTTAAAAGTGCATGTATTTTTCATTTCTCTAGGAGTATTAAGATGTATGATAGATTAAATTGTTTGAGGTTCGAGTTTCACATGCAAAATTAATATGAATATGTGTTTCTTAGTTGCTTTGCAACATATCTATTTTGTCTAGGATTATAGATGACAAACACAATTATCACTTTAGCGTAGAACAATTGGCTAACATGTCGAAATAGGTATGAATTGCGTTTGACCTGCGGATTTTTTGGTTACATTATGCTATTTAGATTCATGTACCATTTATTAACTATGTTTGCACAAACATCTCACTACGAAATGCGGGTGTTAAAAACTCGTTGGCAAATATATATCAAAATAACACAATTTCTCTAAAAAAACTCATTGAAAAGGGCAAGTTGTTTTAGTTGTGGTTTTAAAATCCAATGGTGCACCACTGGCCCACACACACACACTAAGAGAGTGGACCAAATAATAATAATATTCATTCTAATTATTCGACAATCCGGGAATGAGTAAGAAGAAAGCAAAAGTTAAATTATCATACTATGTAAACCAATTTTGATATGAGACAACAATAATCGTTTAAATAAAGACAAATCAATGATATAAGACTACTTTACCTCAAGATCATATTAATTGTTATTTTTCGGGTTGACCATGATGGCATACCCTACCTACTACTACATACCTACCATCCTGTCCCGTCGAAGGCTTCTCTCCTAAATACGTATATATATATATATATATATATATATATATATATATATATATATATATATATATATATATATATATATATACAAATAGAGAGAGAGAGAGAGAGAGAGAGAGAGTTATGATCAAATAAGAAGTTTTCTTAAAATAAAAAGGATAAGAAGTAATTATAACCGCATATCCGAGATGCACCGACTTAAATTAGATGCATCTCAATAATCTTAGAAGCATTATAACGCATCATAATGTGTTTTCTAGCTTTTAATTAGATGCATATACGTATATTAGATGCATTTCATTTTTCTCTTGTTTTTTGTACCTCTACATGTGCCAAAATCATAAAAATCAATTTGTACCATCTACGCATTGAATTAACGTTCGAAACTCAAAATGGTGCATCTAAATGAATAAAAATGTATCTAATGAAAGTCGTTGCATCTTAAATGTGTGATTTTAGTCACTTCCCACCACTTCTTATTTTAGTTTACTTCTCACTGGATCACTATATATATATATATATATATATATCCCTTGTCAATCCGATCCAACTTAATCCCCTTACTAAGATGCATCAACACAACCCTAACATGTTCATGCTAGAAGGTTCTTCTTCATTTTCTGCTATTTAAACACCATAATAGCTCAACTTAATTATAATGAAAGTTACTGTACTAACGACTTTAACGTAGCTAACTATATAGACAACAACACATATAAAAATAATCTCGACACCGCTCTCTCCATCCTCCCAAGTACTAACAATGGGTATGGGTTCTTTTTTTTAACGTGCCGAGGCATAGACAAAGTTTATACATTGGCTCTATGTCGAGGAGATATAACGCAAGATGAGTGTGAGAGTTGTCTCAGCAAAGCCATTGTTAGGTTGAGAAAAACTTGTCCCCATGGCATTGCTGCTATTGGGTACTACAATATATACTATTTAACATACAGTAATAGTTCTGATTGGAGGGACGATCCCGTAGTGGGTTTTAACAGGTTTTGGAAAGATGATTCATCTGCATCAGTAGACGATCAATTCAACGAGGCTCTCAGAAACTTGCTGGAAATGCTTGTGTCTGCAACCGTCAATGAGGGTCCGCTAAAGAGGTTTGCAACTGGTCAAATAAGGGGGCCAAAGTTTAAAACGATTTACGGTCTTATGCAGTGTCCACCTGATATACCCAAGGAGCAATGCAATATTTGCTTAGACGATTCTATAAGATGTATCGGATATTTTAAATAACAGCTGGCTAGGGAGAGTTGATAGACCTTTGTGTACTCTTCGGTATCATATTTTCATGATTCCTAGTAGTGTGACTCCGAGTCTAGCTAGAAGACTCGTTAATAAAGGAAAGCACTTATTAGGAGGCAACTCAATCTTTTATTTCATGCATTTTAGGAGTGTCGTATGTTTTATCTTTATTATTTGTTTTTGTATGTTTGATAAATGTAATCATGCTTTGTTTTGTATTTAACCTCGTTTTAATTGCAATCAAAGGTATTTTGCATAAAATAAGTGTAGGGGAGAATATCCGATTTCTAAGAACCAAAATATTTTCAAACATATAAAATAAATAACTTTAAATTAATTTACACTTTTATGTTTTTTTGTTTCTTTTGAGTCATATGTTTGTATTACCCGTTTTTTGGCATATGCATTAAATTTTTTCCAGGAAATCATTAATAGGATATGTTTGAAGAAATTTTTCCAAGAAACGAAGAAATAAAATTTCACAGTGCGTGGAGACGGTGTCAAGATTTTATCCCGACGGCGTTGCCACTGTAGCACTTAAGAAATTTTCGTTTTTCCAATTTTTTGTTTAATTTTCAGAAATTTTAATTTCCTAAACTTTTGTAGAAAGCTACTTACTTTCTTAGGATTTTAGTCCATGATTAACAGGGTTGTATATTATTTTCACGCGAAATTTTACGCTTGGTATAGTTGTTCTTATCTTTGATTTTCAGGTTATATTAGATGAGGAGAGTCAGGAAGATCTTTGGATTTTCATTTGGAATATTCTTGGATGACGATTTAGCCAGAATTATCTTGTTTCTTCTCTGGTATTGAGCAAAATCAAGAGAGTATTAGTTTCTCCCGCTTTTCTTATTTTCCCTTTATTCATTTTCAGGTTCTCATAGAACATTAGGGACAATGTTCAAAATAAGTATAGGGGGAAATAAAAGCCTTAAAAACTATTCCCTCAATTGCATTTGCTTTGTCTTAAAACGATTAGTAATATACCGTAACATTGTTTAGGACAAGAATTTTAGCATAGATTTTTAAAAAATTATGGCATATATCAGTGAAACTGTAATATTAGAAGCGTCTCATGGATAGGAGTTATATGACTAGCATAAAAACCCTACCACTTAAAAATGCTACCCTAAAAATGTGAGGTTCCCCCCTATATCTTTAGGAATATAAGCGTTCATTTTTAATACTTATGAGAGTGTACTTGTAGTTTTATAAATTTTAGAACATGATTTGGCGTTTCATCTCGAGACTGCTGGTAAAATCGCATTCGTGTGATTAGGATTTACTAATTGATAAGAGGCATTAGGTGAAATCCTTGTTTTTAGCCTTCGTTTGTTATAGTTATGATGATCTCCTCGATTATATAACTACCCTCACACCCTTGCTATGCACTCATTTTTAGTGCAAGATACCCCTAGTACACCCTTCCGAGCCTATCCAATTCACGCTTTTCGTAATGTTCTCGTGGATTCTGGATTATTAATAAATAGTAGTGTTTACACCCCACCAAAATGTTACACCCAAATCGCCTTAGCCTTCCTTGTATGTACTTAATTTTAGTATATTATTGTTATCACATTTGTTAAAACCTTGTTAATTGTTTACTTGAGTACATGGTTGCTAAGTCGAGTGATTATTAGTGCATACAGTTTTGATACGATTGAGATTCATGGTAGTTTTTCATTATATTGAGAAATGGTATAGAAAGTTAAAATTATTACCTCCATACGTGCTTAATACAATCCATGTTTATTGATCCTCCTAATTCGGGTTCTTAGTTAGTTTATTATTGAGTTGTCATAAAACTCAAGTGTAGGGGTGCAACTATAAGCCCCAAGTCATGTATATTATTGTTTATGTTTTAGCATATGGCAGGGCAAAAATGTATATATATATATATATATATATATATATATATATATATATATATATATATATATATAGATCAATAAAAAAGAAAAAAAATATGTTAGGAAATACGGGCTGCCATCTTGATATCGTTTATGTTCAAGAAAGAGTCAAAAAAAGAAAAAAAGAGTTTGATGTAAAGTTTTGGATATTTGTCCTAGTTTCATCGAGTATTGGCTTAGCAACGCCTTTTACATGTATTCTTGTAACTAATTAGCTTGCCACCAGTCAAAATTCCCCCAACATGTTCCCTTTAAAGACCTCTTTGATAGTAATTCCTAGGTGCTTACGCCAAAGTGGTGGAGGTTTTGATCATCTATCAAGCTTATGGTAACTTATATACTATGATAGGTAGTGAGTGTTATTTCTTCCGTTTCCTATATTGTTATAATTCATTATTACACCTGAGAGAATGAGATAATCCAAACATGTATGTGTAGTTCTAGTATATAATTTATGTGCTTTTAATTACGAGGTCTATCCGGTTGTGCCATAAATTATATTTATTGAGTATGTTAAATGCCCCTGACTTTGCAATTTACTAGGTAGAAATACCCATTTACTTGATGACAAGCAAATCCTAAGTGTAGGGGTATTTGATGAGGTGTCATTTTATACAATTTTTTGAGGTTATTTAACCCCCAAAATCATGCAATTATCCCTATTTATTGTGCTTAATCATTTCTTTTTGTTGTTTTAGCATTTTGAAGGCATTTGGAGGATATACATGTGACTTGGACTTAATTTAGGAAGAAACGGAACAAGATTGCAACTTTACACGAAGATGATCAAGAGATGGCATACAGTTCGTAGAGATGACGTCACAATTCCTTGTGATGACGTCAAAGTGTTCAAGAGACAACGTCAAGATCTTTTGTGACGACGTCAGAGTAGTCGACATTGAGAAGCCCATAGAAGACTCTACGAGATGACGATGTCGCAATTAACAAGCGACGTCATCGTGACTTATTCCTTATATATACAAACCCTATTTTTCATGTTTTTTTGTGGAAAATCATGTGAAAATTGTTAGAAGCTTTGGATCAGACATTTAGGTTGATTTTTAGGGTTTCTTAACCCTTGTACTCTCATCATAACTCCATGTTTCATTGAAGTGAAGTTCTTTCTCCCTTTTAATCATTCGATATGTCTATGTGTTGTTTGATTAATTGTTCTTCGCTTTCAATTAACATGTCTGCCTAAATATAAATTGTGTTTGCTTATGATTGCATTGAAACCAACTTGGTATTTTTTTTAAAAAAAATCCCTTATTGTTATTACTTATTTTAATGTATGTTGCAGTTCGTTATGCTTTAGAAAACTATCTTTTAATTGTAAAGCGAAAGACGACTAGGGAAACACTGCTATGTTAGGGAAAACCACCGCAATATCTCATACTACCTTGCCATTTGGGTGGATTCCGTGTTAGGTGTTTAACTTATTAGATACTTACATATTCTATTACAAGGGTGACAGTTAATAAAATTGGAGAAGACAACTATGGAGTAGTACAAGATTAGGTAAACATATTTCATTAACCCTAACGATTTTTTCCATCTCTATTACTTTCTGCATTTAGTAAGAAATATAGTAGTTTTATTAGTTTAATCAAACCCCCTTAAAACCCGAGATTTTGCTTGCTTTCATAAAATATAAAAACATAAAAATATTCTTCTCTCACCTCTAGACCTTAGTAACCATATAATTTGAGCCTACCCAAACAATTCCCCTAGAGAAGGATAATAACCCCCTGAGTCTTGCCTATACTATACTAAAACGGTTAGGTACACTGCCTAGGAGGGTTGTAAAACTTCTGCGTTGCAACCCACCACATCAGTCATAAAACAAATAGATACCAGAAAACCCCTCCCCACCTAAGGGGATTTTGGCAACCATACTATACCATAAATCATTTTTAAAACCTGCTCAATTAATTCTTTAATTCACTCATCAAAGTATAGATTAGGATTATTACATATGTTCTAATCCTATATCTATTTGATTGTACCAAAAGATACACATACAGACCGTCAAATGGGTGATTACAATATATGGGGTGATGGTAGTGAATACTGAGTACAAATACCCTTAAAAAAGTAATAGAATACACACGTTAACGAAGCCCTGGGGGAAGCCCCTCGGGAGCTGCCTCCTATGTTAGAATCATTCATGGTGATTATGTTAAAGAAGGTATGAGGTAGAGAAGATGAGATATCACCGGATTAAGCTAAGTTTTACATACCTATGTGTTTCTTCCCCATGTATAATGCATAATATAAGAGGTGTGGGGTAGGCGTTGAGAGGTCATGGCAAGATCACAGCTATGCCCAGTCCTACAGATATCTTTGGCTTTATTCACCTTGGTGTTTAGGGTTATTTACACGTCATAAATTCACTAATGTATTTTTAGAATTGTACGCTTTTTGCTTTAAAGCGTAATCGTTAAGTTACGCTTCATATAGGCTTAAGCTAAAAATGATCATTCAATGTAAACGGGAATCAAACAATTAAATGTTTACATCAAGCAAGTGTTAAGTAATTATTTTGAAGATAATTATTAACTTTGTTTATTTTAATTGGTTGCATAAAGTGTTTACGTTTCGCGATAAAATACGTTTAGGCATACTCGAAACCACCAAAACTTTTCTATGCTTCAACAAGTACATACATTTATACCCAATACCCAAAAATAACACAAATATCTTATACATATACATGCTTGGCCGGATTTGGTTATAATATAAAAGGAAATGACAAAAATTCACCACATGGTCTTTTGTACATCTCTACACATTATATCAAGGCATACTTCCTATACTTTTGACCAATGGCTCCCTAAAAACCCTCATCACGTCTCTAGACTTTCTTACAAGTTGCTTTGACTAGCATATTACTTATATAACTCTTACAACTAGAAAGAGAAACACTTACACTTCATTTTAATTAGTAAAATTTCACACAACTCTCCCTCTTTTTCCCTTTTAGCTACGACAAACAAACACCCCCTATACAAATCCATAACTTTGATTTTATAAGACCATACAAGCATTCACACATCATATTTAAGACCTACCAAAGAGATTTAAAGGTTTGGCTAAGCCTTTGCAAGTATTGAAGCAAGAGAGAGGCTTGGATTTTTCATCTAAACAAGGGTTTAGATCACATTTTTCATCATCCTACATCTCATTAAGGTCATCTAAAACTCATTATGACCTTACATTTATCATTTTATGCATATATATGTTCTATGTAGCAAAATCACCATTAGGATACTTTTAAACATGTAAAAGGGATTTTTACTTGTGCTCATTGTTTCATGGACTTTTATTTATGTTATATGGATGCTAATATGATGTTATAATGGAAGTATAAGTCTTGTACACTCTTGGTTTATGTATAAAAAGTTTATGTATAAACTTGTTAAATTAGGGTTTACTTAATAAGTTATGATTTAAAGGTGTTAATAAGGATTCATACCATGGACTCTTGGACATATGATGGACAAATGGACATAATAATATGTATGACATATGAAATAAAGGTTTGTGGAAGACTTGTGGTAATTTACTAAATAGAAAAGTACATAAAACAAGTTATAAAAATGAGTACACATAAGTATTATAAAAGGGCTGTTGGATTTCGAATCCAAGACAGTAGGTTTGACACTTTATAAAAATAGTACACCTCATGACGATTCCAAATATGTAAAGAACTCGAAAAACCGCCTTATAACGAAAAAGATACGGCAAATATACGTTTTACGTTAATACCGGGTTTATAAAAGTAAATTTTATAAAAACAAGTTATCAAATACTTCTGATATATGAAGTTTAGTATTTTTCACAGATCACACATATTTTTAGGATTTCAAAACAATAAGAATCGTAATTTTTCAATCAATAACGAAGAAGTTATGAATTTCGCGAGTTTACGATAATTAATACTTTTATAAAACTAATTTTATAAAAAGTTACTGTTCATCAGGGACATTTATTTTTGGAAAACATCATAAATGAATATAACTTTTAATTACGAGAACGTGCTCGAAAGAATCACTAAAAACGGAGCTATAACGAATAAGATACGACGTTTACGGGTTTTACGATCACTAAAACTATAAAAATAATTTTATAAACTGGTGTGAACAGTAAAAAGTACTGTTCACCAGAGGACATGAAATACAAAAATGTCATATTTTGATACGTCGTCTTAATACGAAAGCGTGGACATAAGAAACGTAAGAAACGGACCTAAAACGATAAAGTTATGTCATTTTTACTAAAGGTATATTTATAAACGATTTCACTTTATAAATATGATTTCACTAAAACAATTAGATGGTGATTAGCTATATAGAATTATATATGGTAGTAGTTACCCAATGTGATTAGTACTTATACGACCTATATTGGATTAGGTTGCACTCGATCATTACCGTGACGCATTTTCTGTGATATACTTGATATACGCTCACTCAAGGTGAGTTCATAGCCCCACGTTTTACATGATTTGTTTTATAAGTTTTTGGGGTGAGAAACATGCATTGTTTTACAATTGGACACAAGTGGATACTTTTACTTTATGATTACGTGTTGCCTAAGTAGCGATAACCCTTGTTCTGAGCCAATATATGAATGGCTATTACTGGGTTACTGGATTATGAGCGCGAATGTTATGAATAGATCTATTGGGATTGACATCCCCGTTCGGGTGATTAGCTATCACTGGGCAAACGAACGTATACCATGTCGAACATAGGATGTTGCGGGTTAGAACATCATCACGGGCAATGTAGGCCATTTATATGGTATTCATTTATGTCGAGCTTCAGTGTCATGAGCTTAGGGCAACGTAATTACATTTATATGATGTCTGCATCTGTTGCATTATCATACACTTGGGAAATCTTGTGGTCCTACAATATACGATTTATCAAACCTATGAATTCACCAACATTATTGTTGACGTTTTGACATGTTAAAGCAATGTTTTTTAGGAGGTGAATAAGCACGAGGTGCCAAGGTGTACATTGGTGGTTTTGATTTGGGTTAAAATGCATTAAAGTTTCTGTCGCAACGTTACATTGTGTATATATGTCATGGGCTAGAAAATCTTTGTATTATTTGTACTGGTGAAGCTTCGGGCTTATGTAACATATACATTTGTTACAATCCCAATGTATCGGTTTTAAATGACTTTTTTTGGACATTATAATATATATATTTATTGTATATATATATATATCTATTTCTTGTCGGTATTGATCTATGAAGTAACACGCCTCCAGAACTTTATTACGCTTTGCGACCCACCAATTTGGGGGTGTTACAGATTGGTATCAAGAGCCAAGGTTATAGAGAACCAGGTCAAATGTTTTTGCTGGACTATAACCGTTTTCAAACATTGCATTCATACAAAGGGGTTTGCACGGGACATACATACATACATACATACACTAGTTGTTGCATTAGTTGGTTGGACTAGATGCATTCATGATTGATATACATGTTATGATATAAATGTATATTACTATAAGAGTCTTATATTAAATACTAATATAAGCTATTTTGGATTTTCAGATACAGTCATGTCGGATTCTAAGGATTTCACGGTTACCTACACTGTTGTTTCCAGCCCATTTGGAGGGTTATCAGATATTGGGTCCCCAGGAGTTGTTGGACCTGAGCACGAGGGACTGCCGTGGATGTTAGATGACCCGTATGTGCAGGTCGCTTTAGAGGCCCCCCATCACCAGACTACATACCTGGCCCCGAGGAGCCACCGTTACCACCTCCATCAGACTTTGTTCCAGAGCCTGTTTATCCAGATTTTATGCCACCGAAGGACGAGATACTCCCAGCTGAGGAGCAGCCACTACCTGCTGGTGACTCACCTACTACTGATTCACCAGGCTATATTCCCGAGTCCGACCCTGAGGAGGATCCGGAGGAGGATGACAACGAGGACCCTAAGGAGGATCCTGTCGATTATCCTGCTGATAGAGGAGATGATGGCGATGATGAGGATGAGCCATCTGATGATGATGAGGATGAGGAGGTTGATATTGAGGCTGATGACGAGGAGAAGGAGGAGCACCCAGCTCTTGCCGACTCTACAGCTGTTGCTTTACCAGCTATCGATCAGGCCTCATCTGCTGAGGAGACCGATCCGTTTGAGACTAACGAGTTTGCGGCTACACCACCACCACACCCTGCATACCGTGTTACAACTAGGATTTCTATTCCAGCTCTAGTACCTACACCAGTTTGGTCTGATGTAGAGGTTGCCAGACTTCTCGCTATATCTACTCCACCATCATCACCACTTTCCCTATAGTCATCACCACTTCCCCAGATACCTTCTACACCACTACCCTCGATACTATCACCACTACCAGTATCACCACCACTACCTCAGATTCCCTCACCACCACTACTAGTATCATCACCAGTGCTTGTGTTATCTCCATCACCACCTGCTAGTCCTATTCGTCTGTTGGGCTATCGAGCTACAATGATCAGGCTGAGAGCTGAGGCTGCATCTACTTCCCATTCACTACTATTACTACCACCCATCTTACTCTCCCACACCAGACCAAATGCACTATCATTAGGGACACTACCTTTGCATCTACTCTTTACTAACCGTAGAGCAGACATATCCGAGGTTACTTTACCACCTCGAATGAGGTTAGGCATCGCTCTTGGTCCTAGATTCGAGGTCAGAGAGAGCTCGTTTGCTGCTGCTGCTAGACCGGCTGGAGGTCTTAGGGCAGACTATGGTTTTGTTGCCACTATGGATAGGGAGATCAGGCGCGATCTAGAGAGAGATGTTAGATATGGGATCACCGACTCTTGGGATGAGATAGTTAAGGCCATGCAGGAGACACCAGTAGTTACCGATGTGGCAGAGTTTAGCCAGAGGATGACAGAGTTTAAGGCTAAGGTTAGATAGGACACAGACGAGATATATACGAGGTTGGATGATGAGTAGTCTGAGCGATAGCTGATGGCTGGTCGACTCAACAGGTTTTATAGGGATAGGCGTGCACATGCACATACTGCTAGACTCATGAAGACGAAGGCTAGGATGTCTCAAGAGGCTTTATGACGATCCATGGACGCAAGTGACCTTGCGCGTGCAGAGGTTATGTCGCTACGTACCACAGTTTTAGCTCAACAGTCAGAGATTAGAGAGTTACAGTTAGCGGACCGTAGGAGATAGACGGTGATTACAAAGATGCTGGCAACGGACCACATGAGGCAGGAACAGCTCACTAAGGCACTAAAGCTAGTGAAGAGACTACAGACTCAAATGGCAGAAAGACAGCATGGACCCGCTAATGGTTCGGCATAGCCAGATGCACCAGAGGAGGCTCGTAGCAGTTCTTAGATCTTGTCATGGCTAGTTATTTTGTACAGCCTACTAAGTATTACGGGTAACTCTCGGCTAGTATGGCTTTAGGTTGTATATATTCTTTTATTTTGTAACCTAATCATTGTAATCATTTTGTATCTGAACCAATCATGTATGTTTTCCAATTATATATAGAATGGCGGTATTATGTTATGTCTGTAATCGAATTTATTATGAATGACTGTCGATTTAGCTACACCATTGTTAATTTTAATTTAGTTGTGCGTTTCATTGTGTGATGTGATCTCATTTTTCTTATTGGGTATATGTCATGTCATGGTTATGATTTTATGAAATCTAACAGGTATTATATTTTCTTGTGATTTAAAGAAAATGGCACCAAAGAGAAGGACCACGAGGTTAAACCCAAAAACAACACCGGCCACAACAGCCACCACCACTACTACTGTCACTAATGCCTAACTTCAGGCAATGATTGACCAAGGTGTTACTACCGTTTTGGCAGCACGTGATGCAAATACGAATGGCGTCGACAACCACAATTCAGGAACATGTGCTAGGAGAAACAAGTGAGCCACTCGTGAGTGCACTTATCCAGACTTCATGAAGTGCCAACCCGTAAATTTCAAAGGCACAGAAGGAGTTGTTGAATTAACTTAATGGATTAAGAAAATGGAAACTGTGTTCCGCATAAGCAACTGTTCTGTAGAAAACCAAATCAAGTTCTCCACTTGTACTATTCTGGGAAATGCTCTAACGTGGTGAAACTCCCACGTTAGGACTGTTGGTAATGACATTGCTTATGCAATGACCTAGACTGAACTGAAGAAGAAAATGACTAACAAGTACTGCCCAAGGACCAAGATTAAGAAACTCAAAGTCGAACTGTGGAAATTGGCACTGCTGTATGGTAGAATGTTTCCTGAAGAATTTGATAAGATTGAGAAATATGTCGGTGGCTTAAGACAATGCAAGAGGCAACTGAAATGGCAATCGAAGTGATGGATAGAGAATCCGTACTTTTGCTGACCGTTAGACAGAGAACAAGAGAAAGTAAGATAATAACCAACAACCAC
>BQNB010086022.1:9577-28306 GCA_026074375.1 Tanacetum coccineum | reverse complement strand
TTTGCCATTTTTGATCCGTTTTGGGTTTATTTGGGCCTTTTTAAGCATAAATAGATATGTGTAATCTACACTTATCAAGTTGCTTTAGGTTTTTGCGATTCTTAGTTTAAATCACTTTGTAGAGATTCTTTCTGGTGAAAGTAATGTACACATCGAGGTTTTGTTAGTGTTGTAGGGAAATAGACTCCTGGACCATGGTCGGCTCGCATACCGATGTGGCAGTTGTTAAAAGACCATAGGACTTAAAATTTGGCTAATAATAATAATTATTATGTAATAAACCGAAGCCGAAATAAGACTTCTGGATCATGGTCAGCTCGCATACCGATGTGACAGTCGTTTAAAGGGTGGAGGTAATAATAATAATAAAACTGTGGGCTGATAAAAGTTTACTGCATCTTGCCGGCTCACAACCGATGTTGCAGTCTTCTAAATAAGGCACATAGTTATAATAATCCGAGACTGATAAAAGTTTGCTGCATCTTGCCGGCTCACAACCGATGTTGCAGC
The DNA here is from genome assembly GCA_026074375.1 of Tanacetum coccineum. Classification (NCBI taxonomy): domain Eukaryota; kingdom Viridiplantae; phylum Streptophyta; class Magnoliopsida; order Asterales; family Asteraceae; genus Tanacetum; species Tanacetum coccineum. The sequence goes on along the minus strand of BQNB010086022.1, from coordinate 27,796 downwards.
CTTCTAAAAGGTTGAGGAAATTACCGAGGTCGAAATATGTTTGCTGCATCTTGCCGGCTCACAACCGATGTTGCAGCCTTCTAAAGGACCGAGGTTTAATAATGTTGCAATAATAATAAGTATAAAGCCAAATTTCGACTCCGAGGTTATCTAAATAAAGCCTCCGTCTCTGGACTCGTAGTTGAGTTGTTGCGGATGAAATAAAAAGGATAACCCCTAAATCATGCGAAATTAGAACCTTAATGTGGACCTTATTCTCACCATATCGTCTCTTTAGGAAAGGATTTCAAACTAATTGTGGTCTAAACCGGGTTTACTTTATATTAATAAGGACATAATTTATTTGTCACCAATAATAAAAAAAATCCTTAGAGGAAATTAGGAATAATGGGAGCGAAAAGTTAAGTTTATACTTACACAATTAGCATTTATGAGTAGTGTTAGCATCTTATCTTATATTTGGCTGTGATTTCGTTTTAAGCTTAGTTTGGGGATTGTGAAAATCAAGGATGACGAACTCCCGTTCTTAAAGCCTTTTAAATAATGTTATTTAATTCTTATCTTAGTTTTTATTATTATTAAATAAGTGGTTAAAACGGGGGCGCTTTCGAAATAAATGATTTTTGAACCTTCTTAATGGACCTTTTCTGTTCTTGTTTGATTGTGAGGGGTCATAAGTTAAAAGGGGATTTAATTATTTATTTCCGGGCGTGTTTTATTTACATTGCGTGTGGGACCAGCAATGGCTTAGTGTGGGGGAATTTGATAGTGTACTAGGGGTATCTTGTACTAAAAATGAGTGCTTGGCAAGGGTGTGGGATCGTTATATGATCGAGGTGACCATCATAACAAATACAGGTTCAAAAAATAGGTTAATCCTAGTGCCTCTTATCATTTAGCAAATCCTAATTCTTACTATGCGGTCTTGGGATGCATCACAAAAACAAGTTCTAGAATTTAATACACTACCGATACAATCATATAATTTTAAATCGATACCAATGCTCCAGAAAAGGTGACAAAATCACATATACATATCCATAACGACGGAATAGATATACATGAATGATCACTCCTTAACTCAAACAAGCTAAAGGTAAAATTATCTTGGGTATCAAAAATGGATACCCGAATTCCTATAGATCTAAAGGCGAACCTCATATTTTTAGGGGTGGAATTTGAGGGTTTTTGAGCTAGTCATATAAATTCCTATCTATGAGACGCTAATAATACTTGGTTTTCATCGGTATGTGTCATAAATTCTTTTAGAATTTTTGTTAAAATTACCGTCTATGCTATGTTTTGATATATTACTCATCATTTTAAGGATAAAGCAAATGGCAATTAAAGGAATAGTTTCTAAGGCTTATTCCCCCCTTACACTTAAGTTGAACATTGTCCCCAAATGTTCTTAAAAGTACCCGTAAAACGAATAAAGGGAAAAGAAAACAAGTGAAAGAAACTAGTACTCCCCTGGTTTGCTCAATAATGGAGAAGAAACATGCGATAATTGGTTGAATCGTCCTCCAAGAATCATCCTCCTAAAATTTCCTAAGAACTTCTGGGTTTCTTCTCATCAAATATAACCTGTAAATCAAAGACAAAGACTACTACACCTGGCGTAAAATCGGCGTAAGAATGATATATACAACAAAACTTTTAGGGTTGACTCTATTAAAGCAGTAAAGATAAGATGAATGTGATGATATAATCAAGGTTTCTGTAGGTTTATAGTGATGTGTCATTGTGTGGTGTATATTTTTATGATTCAAGTTTTAAATTTATATTTTGCCGACTTAACAAAAAACAACACTTTAACGGGCAGTGTACCCGGTCAGTGGTAGATTTATGGTAAGTAGGGTGTCGAACACTTGAAGCGAGGTTAAATCTCTTAATTTATTAATATTTTGGTTATCTAATCTATGTTAATTCTAATCTAAGTCAAACCTATGCTAATCCTATGTTAGTTCTAATCCTAATTCTAACAGGTAAAAAGGGGGTTTCAGCCTGAGAGACTGGCACGGGTTTAGTTGGTGACTACAATCAATTCAAGACACTTTAACCCACGCAAGAAAATTAACAGAAGATAAAGAGCGGTTGAGGCCTTATGATAGAAAATGTTATTAGCATCATTAATGATTAGAGTTGGTTTGTATATTCAGTGCAAATGAATTACTTATCTCGAAGATGTTTATCATTCCTAAACTTTGGAGGGAGTTCATCCTGACACATTACTCTGTCAATAATTAATGCATCCGCATAATGCATCTATATTTGATGATTATAATTATTTAGTGATTAAAAAGCAATGGTGATCTTGTTAAACCCTAGCTCATAGAGACTTTACCCACTTACTGCTTAATGGCAATTTATACTCTAGTAGTCCACTTATCCAACTATCCAATGGAATCAGAACATTATTTGTTGAATTATCTAGATTCACCTACTAGTCAACATGTTCAATAAACCAAAGGCAATTTCCGTTAACTAGTTAAGCCAAAGTGTATCCTTAGCATGGATTTAGAAGGACAATATTTGTGATCCTATGATTCTAGATGTATAAATTACTATATGGAGAGCTATCCTGGCATCTAGATTACTTGGTCCGTATCACTAGATCCAGTTGAATGATAGGTCGCATACAAAAGCACGTAAACAAGTATATTTGATAAACATAAACAAGCATATGACGATAAATGAAGCAATCGAGATATAAACAAAACCAAACATTCAGATCTTCATAATAATGGCTAATACCCGAAGGTATTAGCCTTCAAACATTATAATTAATACAAGAGTAATGGATTAGCCAAGGTAAACTAACCGAGTTAACGAATGATACCAAAAACTGAACGATTACAAAAGTATAAGAAATTACACGTTGTCTCCTATGGATTGGAATGCGTTGCAAGACCTCTTCTGCTCTTTTTCTCCTCTAAAAATCAACTTTTGTGGTTTAGGTATCGAGAATATGATTTAGCACACTTAAAACTCGTTTTTGAGTTTTGTATTTATAGGGTCTGGAGTCGGTGTCGATACGGCGTATCCAATGTATTGGATACGGCGTATTGGGGTTTCTTGGAGTAGGGACCACGTTTGATATCTTCCAGAATATTCACATACTATATCTCTAATACGGCGTATTGGTCTTCACTGGATACGGCGTATTGAACTTGTTTCCTTTGTGGTCTTTGGTGAGTGCAGGCACGGATACGCCGTATCTTCCTTGATGGATACGGCGTATTGGTTGTCAGAATAGTAATCTTCAAAATATCTTCGTTTAAGCTCCAGAATGCGCACCTTTTGCTAATATTCACCAAGTACTCCGTAATTACTGCAATTCTCAAATATAAATGATTAAGTAACAATTCTTTGCAATAATTATACAAAATGGGTTAATTACATGGGATAAATGATGCTATAAAATAGACGTTATTTGATGTCATCAAATATCCCCCCACTTGAATCCTACTTGTCCTCAAGTAGCCTTTAGAAGTTTATAAAAATGTATCCCTAAGGATATTTTCCGTTAAGCATTTATTTGATCTATTACAAGTACACAACCAAACACCTCACGAAATAGGAAGATGAAAACACTCAAATCACTCAACTAATCTATGTGGTAACATGTAACTAATTCGCTCAAGTCGTGACGAGTATTCTATCATAAGCTTGGCATGGATACACATCTCCACCACTAGAGCTAAGGATTAACAAGTTTATAAAGGTAAATATGGGTTTGTATGATAAGGCTTAGGGTTGATCATTCTACAATCTTTCACCAAAAGTACCACACCAACAAGGCAGCTGAAGCACACATACATGGCCGTAATGACGGAATAGACATGTATGTTCGATCACATCCTCATTCGAGTTTAACCAACGGTTAGGATGAAGAATGATATAGGGTAGGGATCTTCTAACTGTCACCAATAGTAATAAACCAACAAGGCAGTTGAGACATGCATACATGGTCGTAATGACGAAATAGACATGCACGCTCGTACAAATCCTCATTCGCGTAAAACCCATGGTTAACGATTAGGAAAGGGAAATAAACTGTTGTTAAATAAAAATTACAAAACAAATAGATTAATTCTAAGATACAAGTTGCTAGACACTTTTTCCCGACCGTTACCATGATAAAGACACAACTATTTACAAACGTCTTGATCATAGATCAAAAACAACAACCTAAGTTGGCGTTCCCGTAATGGTCAACTTCCCAATCATCCCATACTTTACATACTTTACAAGGCAAGTGGCGATATCTTCCACTTTATACAATACTCTACATCGTCGATTTGTATCAACGAATAATCGATCCTTCGTGTAATTCCTTCGGTAATTGCGAAACGATTATCTTCAAACTTTCCTTCTTTTTTTGTTGCGATTTTTCTAATTTTTTCAAACATCTAACTATATACGAAACTCAGAGTAGTTTCACCATCTTCACGATCATAATAATTCCGAATAATTCCTTAAATAATTCTTCATTCTTTGGACGTACCATTAATTGTGATGGTAGTAAAAATACATGAGTTTTGACTACTTTATACATTCCCATTTGCGATGTGCAAATTTCTTCCAACCGTACCAAAATTGACACAAGACTCGGGAAATACATACTTTACACATTAAGCAACTAGCAACTGTAAAATAAACTTAATCTAACAGGGTAGGCTAAGGTGTAAAGGCGTAATGAAATAAACAAGTTGGTGTAATTCCTAAAGGATTGGCTCTACGGGTTGTTCTAGAGGTATCTTACTCTTAAAGTGAGAGTAAACAAAGGGTTTATACGGGGGTTAACTAACTAGTGTAGTTAGTTAATAAACAACATGTATATGCTTTTTGGGTGTAATCCTAGAATTTACCAATTTAAACAAGTTACTCCATCTAAATCCATAGTACTCATTATTGTGATCTCGAATAGATATACCAAGCCAAGTTCTAAAGTCTACTACATCACCGGCACACTCATATTTTGTGGAATTTGGGTAAACATTTGAAAACGGATAGGTTAAATCCTCACAATATCTAATAATAAGGGTTATTGTGTGCGGGTTATGTATCAAGTAATTTCACAAAAGTATGCTTGAATTTTTTTTAAATTTAAGCATATTTTAAGCATTTTAGTGTGAAAAATAGGACAAGTATACATTCTAATTTCCATCCCCCCCACTTAAATTATACAACGTCCTCGTTGTATAGATAAAAAATTAAATACGGGAACTAAAAAGAATTAGAATGAGAAACTCCCTGGATATTTGCTCGGTAGATTCTCCATGTTGAGTTTATTGAGCAAGAATTCGTGTTGAACAGCCGCCTTGAAGTTTCAAGACTCCAACACCTCCAGACTTGTAAATACTTCAACCAACTCGTCGATTTCTTTTCTTTCATTGAGGTCCTGTGCAAATAATAGGAAAAATGTGCATTCCTATTTTTGGTACCTACGGTTAATTTAAACTAAACTAAACAAACTAAATATGAGTCAGTCTGGTGAATACGCCGTATCATGTGCATGAATACGCCGTATTGCCAGAACTGACAATAATGTTTTTAAAGTGCATAAAAAGTAAAGACTGATAACGTCCAGACAATCAATACGCCGTATAGTAAGGAGCGGATACGCCGTATTGATGTCTGGGAAGACAGACTCAATAAAAATAAACAACATTCCGGGTTGTCTCTCGGGAAGTACTTTTGTTTACAGCAAAGTCTTTAAGTTAGACTTTTCTTTAGCATTTCTTCACCCAGCTCTAGTTACCATCCATCCTTTGTCCATCATACGAAAGATTTCCTGGTATGCTCGGCATGCATTTTCGTTTGCTCTCACCAAATTGTCGTATTCATCTTCTTTAATAGCAACATACTCTTCATCTTGTTCGAATGAATACTTGATCATCTCAAATCTTCTTATAGTGCAAACTGGCAGCTCATGAATTTCACATAACTCTTCTCTTTCATCAGCTTCATGATCTATCTCATGTTCATGATCATGGTTTGTATCATTAAAAATGTTCCATCGTTTCTTTCGTTCGTAACATGACTCATCATCATTGTCATCATCGATTAATTTCTCCATGATAGCCTTATTTCTTAAAGCATCTTCTTTTAGCTCGCTATCCTTCAAGGCTTGGTACCATTCATAATCCTGATAATGGAGCGAGTTTCTAATAATGTAAGCTCCAGGTAAGTTTCCTCCATTACATAACCCATCATTCCTCCAACTACATGTTGGCCATTCCGAACATCCAATTTTATAGTTGAAAGGCTTGCAAGTATGTTTGACTGGTTTCGGTTCTTTCCATACTCCTGTGTCAGTCTAAGGTTTCTCGTCCACCCAAGGTACGTCTTTGTTCCATTCATAAATCCAGTCGTCTTTAAATTCTTCATAAGTTTTGAATCCCTTAATGTCATTTGTAAGGAGATCAGGATCTATCTTGAGTAGGTAATTGAACTCTTTGAATTCTTTGCACAATGGTGTTTCATAATTAAACAAGTTCTTTCAATCCTATTAATTTCACCCATTTCTTGTTCATCATCGTGGTTAGTTTCCTCAAGATCGGAAGTTTCTTCATTTGTTGGCTTAATTTTATCACTTCTTATTTTCCAATAATCTTACAAAGCTCCTTTAGTAAATATATCCATAGTCTTATAGTTCATAAACTTTGAGGCTAACCAATTTTCAAACTTGGGGTTAGTAGGGTCCCATCTAATCATCTATGTGTTAGTTTTGCCAGTGCGAGAAGGCGGGTAGTATTTTCCAAAGAACTTGGCAGTTAAATCAACCCAACTATCAATTAATTCTTTAATCTTATCAAACCATATCCTAGCTCCACCAACTAATGAGATTGGAAAGAAAACAACTCGAAGCTTATCATGATTTACATTGGGTAAATCAATTGGGTTAACAATTTTAAGGAAGTATTCGATATGCTTGACTGCGTCTTCTCCATTGGTTCCATCAAATGCATTATTGTGCAAATCATCAAGGAATTTTCCTTTTAGTTCATAGGCGTTCTTTCCATTAACTGTAATGCATGTAATCCCTGAATAGTAATCTTTTTGGTCACTAGTCGTGAATTCTTTCATAGTTGATTCTATTTTCTTGTCTGCCATATCTTCTTCAATCAACCAGCTCTGATAAGTATTATTTGTAACAAAGGTAAAAATATTAGCAGGATTTGCTCTAAAGAAAGATAGAAAATTTTTTAGTACGAAAATCAAATATGAAAACTTAGATTTTGTTTCTATTTCAGATGATCGATACGCCGTATTCAATTGAAGTGAATACGCCGTATTAATCTTTTGAGCGAATATGCTGTATTGGACAGAAAGTTAGATACGCCGTATCCAATGGTGGTGGATACGTCGTATCGAGTTATCGACCAGAACTGTGTATTAGGAAAACAATTTAATTAAACACACAAATATACAAGCAAAGAATTAAACAAATAAATATACAAAATATACAGAATATACAAGAATATACACTAATTTAATTTACACTAATCCTAAGGGTTAGATCTAAATGCTAAAAACCAAAATATAAAATAAAAATCAAGATTAATTTTCACTCCCCGACAACGGCGCCAAAAACTTGATGTGTCGTTGTGTGGTGTATATTTTTATGATTCAAGTTTTAAATTTATATTTTGCCGACTTAACCAAAAACAACACTTTAACGGGCAGTGTACCCGGTCGGTAGTAGATTCGTGGTAAGTAGGGTGTCGAACACTTGAAGCGAGGTTAAATCTTTCAATTTATTAATACTTTGGTTTACTAATTTAAGTTAATTCTAATCTAAGTCAAACCTATGCTAATCCTATGTTAGTTCTAATCCTAATTCTAACAGGTTAAAAAGGGGGCTTTTTCAGTTTGAGAGACTGGCACGGGTTTGGTGGTGACTGCAATCAATTCAAGACACTTTAACCCACGCAAGCAAGTTAATAGAAGATAAAAGAGCGGTCAAGCCTTATAATAGAAAACTGTATTAGCCATCATTAATCCGATTAGAAGTTGATTTGTTTATTCAGTGCAATGATTACTTATCTCGAGGTGGTATATCATTCTTAGACTTAGGCGGGACTTCATCCTAAGACCTAGACACATTAATTCGGTCACAATTAAAGCCTCCGCATAAAGCATCCTTATTTGCGGATTATAATCTATCTTAAGGATTAAAGCAATGGTGATCTTATTAAACCCTAGCTCATAGAGACTTTACCCACTTACTGCTTAACGGCGATTCATACACTAGTAGTCCACTAACCCAATCTTTACCAATAAATTAGAATGTTCTCGTTGATCCCAAGGGTCACCTACCGGTCCAACTAAGCTCACAATCTAAAGGCAAAGATAGGTTGTTAATCGTGATCCTATTGGTCTAGATGTATTAATCACTATATAGAGAGCTATCCCAGCATCTAGATTACTTGGTCCGTATCACTAGATCCAGTTGAATGATAGGTCTCATATTAAAGCACATAAACAAGTATAAATTGATAAACATAAACAAGCAAACAACGATAAATCAAGCAATCAAGATATAAACAAAACCAAACATTCAGATCTTCATAATAATGGCTAATACCCAAAGGTATTAGCCTTTAAACATCATAATTAACACAAGAGTAATGGCTTAGCCAAGGTAAACTAACAGAGTTAACGAATGATACCAAAAATGGAACAGTTACAAAAGTATAAGAAACTACACATTGTCTCCTATGGAGTGGAATGCGTTGCAAGACCTCTTCTACTCTTTTTCTCCTTTGAAAATTGACTTATGTGGTTTATGTATCGAGAATATGATTTAGCACACTTAAAACTCATTTTTAAGTTTTCTATTTATAGGGTCTGGAGTCGGTTCAATACGGCGTATCTATTGTCTTGGATACAGCATTTTGGGGTTTCTTGGAGTAGGGACCATGTTTGTTATCTTCCAGAATATTCACATACTACATCTCTAATACGGCGTATTGGTCTTCTCTGGATACGACGTATTGATCATGTTTCCTTCGTGGTCTTTGGTGAGTGCAGGCACAGATACGCCGTATCTTCCTTGATGGATACGGCGTATTGGTTGTCAGAACAGTAATCTTCAAAATATCTTCGTTTAAGCTTTAGAATGTGTGCCTTTTGGTCAAGTTTCACCAAGTACTCCATAATTACTGTAATTCTCAAATACAAACGATTATGTAACAATTCTTTGCAATAATCATACAAAATGGGTCAATTACATGGGATAAATGATGCTATAAAATAGACGTTATTTGATGTCTTCAGGAAGAAAAGTTAAATCAATACCCCCATATGTTTGTTAGATGATCTCCATGTTATTTTGATCCACCGTAAATCGGGTCATTAGTTAGATTGTAAATAATCGAGTATGTAAAAGTTTAAGTGTAAGGGTGTATCTAGAAAACCGTCGTGATGTATTATATGTTTCAGCAATGACAGGGTAACAGTATACGAAAATAATGTACATAAAAAAGAGTGAAAAAATATACGGGCTGCCATTTGCTTATGTTTATGTTTATATTAGAGTCAAGAAAAGAAAAAGAAAGAGATTGATGTAGAGTTGTGTAGAGTTTGTATATCTTCGTTCGAGTCTTGGCTTAGCAACCAAACCAGCGTGTATTCGTATAAATAATTAGCTAGCCCTTCCACTCCAAATTCACCCAAAGCCACTCAAATGTATCACATCCGTTTCCGTTTCCATTATATGTTATCTTACACCTACACCCCACAACCCTTTAAAAGACCTCTTAGATAGTAATGAATAATGCTTGCGCCCAGCGGTGGAGGTTTGATCATTTACCAAGCCTATGGTAATTTATATGCTATGATAGGTAATGAGTGTTGATTTTTCGTTTCCCCATTATGTTATAATTTATTATACACCCGTGAGAAAGAGAGAATCCCAAACACTTATGTGAGGTGCTAGTATATACTTTTCGTGTTTTTAATTACGAGGTCTAGAAGGTTGTGTTGTAAAATACTTTTAAAGAGTAGGTTAAATGACCCTGATATTGCTATTGTCTAGGTAGAAAAGCCCATTTGCTTAAGGATAATCAAATCCCAAGTGTAATGGTATTTGATGTAGTGTCATTCTATACATTATTTCGGGGTCATTTAACCCCTTAAATCATGCAAATATGCCCAGATTATGTGCTTAATCGTTTATTTTTAGTTTTTTAGCACTTGGATGGCCTTTGGAGGAAATACACGTGACTTGGGCTCATTTGAAGAAGAAACGGACGAGATTACGGACCTACACTAAATCCTTAAAGAAGTATTGCTTACAGAACGTAGAGACGGCGTCGCAAGCATAACGCGACGCTGTCGTGATCTATTTAATGACGGCTTCTGGAATTTGGAGACGGCGTCAGGACGTGGCCGACTTAAAGAGGATCTAGAATCATCTACGTAGCGACGGCGTCAGGACCATAACGCGACGCCGTTGCCACGATATCTCTATATATACAAGGCCGTTTTTAAGGTACTAGTGTGTAACTTTTGGGATAACTTTGTATAACTTATGGAGACGAACCCTATCCCTTGTAGCAGCTTCATAGGTCGTATTTAGGGCTCAAAACCCTATTGTACTACCTTGAATCCATGTTTTAATTCAAGTAAGGTTATTTATCATTAATCATTCAAGATGTCTATGTGTTGTGTGATTGATTTATCTTCTTACTTCCTTTATAACATGCGAGGCTAAACCCTCCTTTGTATTTGCTTATGATTGCATGAAATTCAGATTATAGATCCTTTTACTGTTGCTTCTTGTTGATGAATGTATGCATTAGGCCTTAGAAAACCAGCTTTTGTCTATATCGCTATTGACATATCTAGGGAAACGCGAGTGCGTAGAAAGCATACCATAGGGTAACAGTCTCTATACTACCTTACCTCTTATATGGTTGATCCATGTTAAGGTATTTCACACGCATTTAATATACTCTTAGGGGCCTTGTAATAGTCTTCATACTACCTTACTTGTGCTTTGCCGTAACGGAATATTAAATAGACGATGGATTCGTGTAATTTGTTCATAACTTAGGAAATACTCACACATTACATCACAAGTGTGACAAGGAAACATGATTAGGAGAAACAATCTAATAAGTAATGCATGGTTAGGTAAATACATTTAATTATCATAAAGTTATCACCAATAGATTAGATTAGATATTAGTTTAGTTAATAGTTTATCAAACCAACCTCTCAAACTATAGATTTACCTGCTTTCTATAAAATATAAAAATACAAAAATAATCTTCTCTCAATCCCTAGAATTCTGTTAGATCGTAATCAAGCCTTCCCAACCTATTCCCCTAGAAAATGATAACAACCCTCGAGTCTTGCCTATACTACTACAACGGTTAGGTACTCTGCCTAGGGAGTTGTAAAACTTCTTGTTGAAGTCCTACGACGACCGTGCATCACTTGGCGAACAATTTCTCCTCGTTAAGTAGCCTCAATACTAACTTAAGGTATCCTTCATGCTCTTTCTTATTCTTGGATTAGATCAAAATATCATCGATGAAAACGATTACGAACTTATCCAAATACGCTTTGCATACCCGATTCATTAGATCCATGAATATCACCGGTGCGTTGGTCAGTCCAAATGGCATTACTTGGAACTCGTAGTGACCATAGCGAGTCCTAAATGCCGTCTTTGGAATATCCTCTTTACGAACTCTGAGTTGGTGATAACCAGACCTCAAGTCGATCTTAGAGTAGACTCTTGATCCTTGCAGCTGATCAAACAAATTGTCGATTCTCGGAAGTGTGTATCTATTCTTTACAGTAAGTTTGTTTAGTTCACGGTAGTCGATACATATCCGAAAGGATCCATCTTTCTTTTTAACGAACAAAACCGGAGCTCCCTAGGGTGAGGAACTGGGTCTTATGAATCCCTTATCAGAAAGTTCCTGCAACTGAGTGGATAACTCTTGCATTTTTGACGGTGCTAAACGGTACGGGGATCGTGCTACAAGTGCACCACCAGGGACTAAGTCGATTTGAAATTTGACTTGTCGGGTAGGCGGTAATCCAGGAAAGTCTTCTGGAAAGTCCTGTACGATTGGCACATCCTCAAGTCACTTCTCTTTTGACTTGTCATTAGTCTTCTTTGCCGTAACTCGTGCTAGGTAAACTGGGCAACCCTTCTGGATGTACTTTTGGGTTTTGGTGCACGAGATGATACTTTGCTTCGACTTATAGTCACCGTTACATCCATCCCCTTTGATTACTTACACTTCGTATCCATAGGGGATACGAACGATCTTTGCATCGTAAACGATCTTTGCATCACAAACGATCATTGCGTGGTACTTTGCCAACCAATCTATACCAACAATGACATCAAAACTACCAAGTTCTACAGGCACTAAGTCAATATTAAACGGATAACCTAGTGATCCTAACGTGCAACCTTTAAGTATCATATTAGTTTCATAAATTCTCCCATTAGCTAGTTTTACGACATAACTAGTGTCTAAAGTAGATGGGATGACATCAAACAAGGCACTAAGGGCATTTGATACAAAACTTCTATCGACATCCGAATCAAATAACATGGAAGCATAATGATTATTGAGAAGGAACATACCCGTGATGACGTTTGAATCAGGGTTGTCTCCTCTTCCTCTAATTGCGTAAGATTTTGTCTTTGCTTCATTGTTCCCGTTCTTATTCCCTGCCTTATTTCCACGATTTTGGTTTCTCAACTTGGGACACTTTTTTCTATAATGTCATTGCCTTCCACACTCATAGCAAGCATTTCCTGTTTGATTTCCAACCGAGGCCCCCCAAGGGGTAGCAGCAACTGCGGTTCTACAATCTCTAGTCATGTGACCAACCCTCTTGTAGTTACCACACTTCACCGTGCACGGACCTTCGTGGTGTAATCTGCACTTGTTGCAGTACGGTAAGGGTCCAACATACCCTCTTCTTTCAACATTATTCCCGATCGTATAAGCCCTTGCCACATTCTGACCATTAACATTTTGCCTCTTAAAAGGTTGTTGTTGTTGTTGTCCACAATTATCTCTTGGGTTATTGTCGAACCTTCTCTTGTTTTCAGCATTCTTGATTGCATAACCCTTCAACTTCTGGTCCATCAGGTTGTTAGCAATACGAATTGCATCCTGGAGTCTAGTAGGTTCAGCAGCTATCACATTCCCTTGAATGTTGTCTGGAAGACCTCCAATTTACTTCTCAACCTGATCTCCTTCTTCCAGGACCATCTTAGTGCACAACAGAGTTAACTCTTGGAACCTCTGGTTGTAACCAGTCAGGTCATTGTTCTTCACAGTCAAATTCTACAATTCCATCTCTATCTTTTTAATTTCGTTCCTAGGACAATAAACCACAGTCATTTGCTTCATGAGTGCCTTCCATGTCATGGCATAAGCAGCATCAACTCCAACTGTCCTTTTATGTAAATTTCACCAAGTCAATGTACCGTCCAACAAGGTACATGATGCATACTTAACTTGATACCTCGGCGGAAAATTACTGATATGAAACATTGTTTCCATTTTCTCAAACCAACGAGTTAAACCAACAACTCCTTCCATTCCCTTGAAGTTCAGTGGCTGACACTTCACAAAGTCTTGGTAGGTACACTCTCGTGCAACGGGTATAAGACCTCTGTTGTTCACATTTGGGTTTCCATTCCCATTCCCGTTACCATTCCCATTATCATCATTTGCATCAACATTGTTGTCTTGTTGCTCATTCTCTATTTCCATTTCGGTTTTGGGGTTCTTAGCGGAGTCATATGCTTTCAGGGCTTCTTCCACGCTCTTGGCAATCAGCTCGTTGATCGCATCTTGGGTCATCCCGGTACGTGTAGAAGTCGGCATAGTTCTACATCCACAAAAATAACCATCACGGTGAGATCTCGAGTAAGATGAAATTTCCTTAAACGTGGGATGGAACAATGCAATCTTTTAATATGAAGATTTGAGGTTAATATAGATGCACGGCAAGGCTATGACCAAATATATAATAATAGATTTACGTAAAAGATAGGGAAATAGAAAATTAGATAGATAACATAATAACATAGCTAATAAGAAAATAGATTTCATAACATTGAACATAGTCGTTTACATTACGATTTTCTAAGGTAGGACTCTACAATCGCTAATGCTACTACTACTCCAAACTCCTGATCGATACTCTAACAATAGTGGAACAAAGTCTAGAAGCGATATCCTAAGTGCCTCCTAGCATAGGCCTCAAGTCTACCAAGTCTCACGCGATCATAAAATCGAAAACGGCGGATCTGCATCAAGTCTCTCTGAACACGTGACATACTACACTGAAGACGAACAACTCTTTGCCTCTTAACATCTAACATGCCTCTGAGTCGCATGTTATCCCGCTCCAACGTACTAATCCTCTCTGACATAGCAGCGCACTGCTGGCTAGTCGTCACTATCCTATGTCCCTGCTCTCTCTGGGCATTCTCTATAACTTGAATCCGGTGAGCTGGGATCTCCATAGTATGATCATGAAATCTTTGTATTAAATCTCCCAATGTCTCATGTGTAACCTCTACAGTTTCATCAGCTGTGACATGATCAGGAACATCCTCCCTAACAGACTCACACACATCATCATCAATAACTGGTCCGACCCTCTGGTCAACCTCAACCTCAACTATGCCTTTCGCGCTAGACTCGACCTCCTCCTCGGCCACAGTCTCAACCACAACTCTAACATTCGTTCCTCTAGCTCTAAGATCATTAGCAAATGCAATACAAGCATCAATATCTGCCTGGATATCGGAATCAACATCAGGATCGGTGTAAGGCTCGTAACTATCCTCGACATCAGTCACGGAACCAAATTCCCTAATCCTCTTACGAGGCGGCAATAGGTCAGCGTACACGGGAGATAGAGCTCCGTGTACGGGTGAAACTACCGGTACTAATGAAGTAGGGGAACTATGTCTCTTGCAAGATGGCTCCACAGCAGTAGCACTCGGTAAATCACAAGGATAATCTGATATGGCATAACATGACGAGGAATGTCTCGAATAAGAATAAGATGAAGTGTTTGAATGAGAATCTGATGAAGTCTCTAACAGAGAATCGGACGGAGAATCTCGTGATGAGTCATCTGAGGTGAACTGATCTGATGAAGAGTAATCTGATAGGTATCTCGATGCAAGTCGATGGGTAGGTAATGGTATAACTCTCTTCCTGGCAAACATCTGAAGTACCCTGTTAGGCTGGGTACGATAGGGTCGACCAACAGGAATCGGCTGACCGGGCAAAACAAGAATAGCCGATCGGCGAGGTAAACTGGGTGGTGCAGGTAAAATCTGACGAATATGTGGTGATGGTGGTGATGTGCTTGATGCTACTCGGCTCCTCCACCGAGCAACAGTGACCTGATACGGGTCCTGTGATGGTGGTGTATCAGGGGTGTCACTGTCATATGAATTAGTGCAAACGAATAGGGAAGTGTACTGTATAGTAGAAGCAATAGGTGGTATAGTGGGTACAATGGTTAAAGTAGTGGGTATCAGTGGGATGTCATCATGAATGGTAGGTAAATCAGTAGTAGGTGTAGTGGATGGAATGGTGGTAGGGATCGTGCCAAACAAGATAACTCGAGCAGTGGACGTCCCCATGCTATCCTCTCATGAGTTCAAAGAAATCGAGATGACGAAAGTGACCATAACCTGCACAAGCAACAATTCATATAAATCCCTTTATATCAACCATGCATTATGCAGGGGAAGACTAAATAGATATAATACAACATAAGGTACATTATGTAAATTATATAGAGCGATATGAATTTTCGGTTACGAAAAGTAATAGTATTATAATTATCATATACGTAAGGCAAGATGGGATCACGTAAGGGTACAATTAATTCACGTAAGGATCACATACTAGTTATAGACCAGACCTAGTTAAACTACCTGGTTCTCTATAACCTTGGCTCTTGATACCAATCTGTCACCCCCAAAATGGGGCCTGGACGGAATACGTGTTCGGGGGCGTGACGTTATGCATATCTCAAGTACAAAGCATAGAAAACCACCTCTAAAGGGGTACGTTTTTAAAGAGTCATAACTCATTGCATAAATTTAAAATTAATTAAGTCTTACAAACCATTTCAGGTTAATTTAAAACATAGCGGAAGCAATATGAAAACATAGCAGAAGCAATCATAAGTTTTGACAAAGTCAACGAGTATGAAATAAGATAGTCTTGAAATCAGTCGAAGCACATTGCACGTAAACTTCTAATAGCACACCTTGAAATCCAAGCTAAGCATCTGAGAAAAACATGCTTAAAACGTCAACGTAAAGTTGGTGAATCCATAGGTTTAATTTAAACGTAGATATAGTGGACCACAAGATCTCAAAACGCGTGTGACAATTATAACAGATACAACTTCACACAAAAAGGTATTTACGTTGCACTAAGCTCATGACACCGAAGCTCAATTCACGTTGCATATAATATGCCAAATGAAATTTCTCCCCTACAGGTATCTGACCAAGATCACCTAACGAAGTCTGACATGGTATATATCCGTTTATTCGGGTGCCCCGTGGATAGTAAGTGCTACTTACCCGGATAGAGATAATTAGTCCCAATAGATCTATTTATAACACTCGCGCTCACTTAACCAACAGTCGGTTAGAGGTAATTAACGGTTCATGATAGTTTGGGCAAGATAGTGGTCTAACGCTACTTAGGCAACACGTAAATAAGGGAAATTATCACGTAAAGTACTTGTGTCCGGTTTAAGAAAACAAGCGATGTTTCTTACCCCAAAAGTTATAAAATATATATTCAAAACGAGTAAAAAGTAAGGCTATGTTTTAAACTCACGTACCTATGCGAATCGGCTGAAATAGACTGGTACGTGGGTTGCACAATGGTGCTATGGGTCTGACTAAGGAATAAATGGTCGGGTTTCAGAATTTACCGATGGAAGATATTATGAACATTTGTATAAAGGTTTGGACGTAGTTGTACGTTTATTACAAAGCAGGTGTCCTTATAAACTTTGTCGTAGTTTTGTTACATTATTTGATTTTTGTGATATCTTTTTTTTTTTTGTTAATCAATATTTGACCGACCTCCGATGACCACCTATGTGCCGAAGTGAGAGCGCACGACCATCAAGTTGAGCGCAGCAGGTATTTGCTTCAGTAAAGCAAACACGCAGACGTACACCACCAAAGGCATCCCAACTTAGTCCTACTATTCGAATTATATTGAAAATCTGTCAAATATAATAGAATTCCTCGGATTTTTACCGGGTAACCCAAATTAATGATTTATATTATGAAAATTAATGATTTTATGCTTTTTAATTTACGAAATTTCCCGTCAGGTCACCCATGTTAGTGCTACCCTCGCAACGCGCACGCTGTTAATGTTATGGATTAATGCACTACATGGATAAAAATGTATTTTAGTTTTATTAAATATTTTAAGTTACGTTATTATTTATTATTTTTCATATCTTTTTTAGAAAGTTTTTAAATATAAGATATCACAAATAATTTTAAGTATATAATTTTTACGAAAATTCGACATAACTTGTTCGTATATAGGAGTTTTCCAAAGTCGTAGACTTTAATACTCAAAATACTTTCAACGTTTTTCTCAAATAACTTTATTCCCAAATAAGTTACGATATTAAAATTAATCGTTCATACGCTTTGGATAGTAAAAATTAGCCGAAACCATAAATGGACCCTTATTGGGCTTTTAGGCTCAATAAACCTAAACAAACGATCCGAAATGTGATAAGCTCAAAGTAAGCAATTGATTAAGTAAGTAGTACATAGCTTATTGAATAAGCTACGGACAAGCTTATTCAATAAGCCATGCCGTGGGCTTTTAAGCCACGGTTTGGGCTTAATGTTGGGTCGCGACCCAACAAGCCAACCAAACTAACATGGTTTAATTTACTTAGTCCGATAAGTATCCAAATAAGCAATAAGCATTTTAATAAGCCAAGATAAGCTAAAACAAGCCACGAAAATAAGTAGAAAAACAGGATAATAATCAAATAAGCATAAAGTTCAAACCTTTATGGTTTTTTTTTTAATTCGACGCATAATAAGCACAAATAAGCTCGATCAAGCTTATAAATAAGATAAAATAAGTAATAATCTTTAGGAAAAATATTTCTTTATCAAAGATTCACCACGAC
>BQNB010086021.1:0-28306 GCA_026074375.1 Tanacetum coccineum | reverse complement strand
CAACTCAAAGAAAGATTCGTTCGGTCCTTCTCATGATACTCGTTCGGTGGTCCAAAATATCAACTGGTTCGGTTGTTGTAAAAAAAACTAGTTCGGTGGTTTAAATCTTGAACTCATTCGGCTCTTTGAAAAAGGACTCGTTCGGTTCTACTTGAACTGATACTGGTTCGGTTGTTTGAAAAAGTTGGACTCGTTCGGTTCTTCTTGAAAAATGCTAGATCGGTGGATGTTGGTTTGATGCTCGTTCGGTTCAAGCAATATATCAAACACCTTGACCGCACCTTCTTCTTCTCTTCGTTTCAGCCTTGTTTGTTCTTGTTTCGAGCCTCAAAAACGTTACCACAAAGAAGCAAATAAACCCAGAAATAAGCTCTCAAAATAAGCTTGTAAATAAGCTGATTTTACGTCATAAAATAAGCCACGAACATTAAGTCACAAATAAGCTTCTTAAACCTATTTTTAACCCACAATAAGCTGCGAATATAAACTTCAAGAAAAATCTCATACAAAAGCCAAGAAGAACACGTGACTCCTGTTAAGACCAAAGTTCGTTTTTAAGAAAAAAAAAGCTTCGAAAATAATTGAAGTTTACCCAATAAGATGTAACACTTTTGACTAAACTGTTTGAAAAATGATATATCATAATACTATACGGTTTAGCCTAAGAAAAAAAATGCTAGTAGAAAGCCCAAAACAAAAAACTTTCACGAAACAAAGATTTTTGTAAACAAAGATTTGATGTTTTGAAACAGTGAAGAAAGAAAAAAAAAACTAAGAAAGAAAATTAGTCGTTATGTAAAATAAGCTCAAATAAGTCGAATTGATAAGCTCGAAATCAACACAACGAATCACAAACACAACACACACAAATACAATACACCCCTGCAACTCTGGTACCAATTGTTATCCCAAAACTTTAACCTATTTCACAACAATAAGCTATACCAATAAGCAAAAAGCTAAAAAGCTAAAAAGACAGAAAGAAAAGTTGGAAGATTTATTAGAGAGAAACTAGAGAGGTGGATGATTACACACACATACAAGTGTAAAATATGGTAACCAACACCCTCTCCATGTGTGGAGAGGGTCCTTTTATACCCAATGCCAACTAGTAGGCATATGGGCTTTCTACATGGGCCAGGCTTGGCATATCTTGGGCTTTAAGCCCGAAACACGGACAATATTAGATTACAAACCAAGCTCGTTGAACCCGACTAGCCTATTATAATACAAGACCTAGTTTGACTTTAATTATGACTAATAAGACCGCTAACATTCTGTTCGACTATATAAAAATTAATGATAACATTTTTTTCTGATTCCATCAAGTCGTTGCCAACTCAATAGTCTCGTCCAACTTCTTGGTCTTGCAGCTTGACGTTTTTCCAATAAAATGTTTCAGGAAGTCCCACTGACTTAAACTTGTCCAAACCTTTTCGTTATTCATTGGCAACAAATTTGGTACATATCAGGGTTAGCTCTTGGAATCGTTCAGTGTATGCTGGAACATCGATCCCCCTTGACCTTTAGGTTCCACAACTTTATTTCTAATGTTCTTGATTCACCATGCGGACAATACTTTGTCCGACATCTTTTTTTTCTTTGAGATACTTCCCAATTCCCCAAATATGTATAATGCCTCATGACCAAAGGTTCTTATCTGACCATTCCACCCAAGCCAAAGCAGCAACCTAAACAGAGTTCATGTGGGCAACTTTTTACTTGGAATTCCCCAATAGCACAACCACTGATATTAATACTGACTCCATCTTCTCAAGTCCACCAAGTCAAACCAACACCGCTTCATTTCCCTTGAGTCAAATTTGACCAACATCATGAAGTGGTCAGTGTAAAAAACTAAGGGCGCGCAGTTTTGCATGTTCCTTTCGGTTATCCTCGTGCTAAATTGTGGCTTCCATCTCCCATTGTGAGTTTTTCCGCAAAAAAGAGCTTGTTCAATCATTGCTTGGATGGAATCTGGAGTCAGTTTGTTTGGGTGGTTGTTGTAACAAGGTATTTGGGTCCCCTTCTTTTCCGTAGGGGTGCCCAATGATTTGTCTAGATCCAACAAAGACAAAACATGAGGTTATATTGACATAAATAAAATAATATTTTTAGTTAGATATCAACACAAGAGAGGTATAAAGTAACAACATAACAACATCATTTCATTCATAACTTTGAAAATTTATACAATGAATAGTTGTCGGAGTACACCCATAATACATTACAAAAAGATCCAAGGCTACAAATGTTAGCGGGAAAACCCCCTAATACTAAAACATGCATTTAAATACTTAGCAGGAAAAATAACAAAAAACCACTAGATGTGGCCTGTCCCACATCTCCAGAAGCTGCATCCTGGTGGCTGAATCTAGCCTCTGTCCCTGTGCTGTCCGAGCTCTCCTCTAGCTTCCCCCGCAGTGATAACAACTCGGCCTGCATGTCGTTTCCATCACTCGCCTCATGTCCTCTAATCACTCCGAGAGTCCCTCTACCACCTGGTCCCTGATGCCCTACGGTCAGTCTCTCGAAGCGCTAACTAACTTCAGCATGCTACATCTGAAAGCGAGTCTCATGTACCCGATTGCTTGTGTCTGAATAAGAGTGCTCTGCAGCTGTAGTTGTGTCTGGTGTGCCTGAAGATAGGTCTCGTGTACATACACATGATCATGATGGGTCTGAAGCTCCTGATGAGTCACATGACTCAATCCTATCGAGTGATCCTAAGCCTCTCTAGAAGCATAGGCCTCCTCCTCCACCATCCACACAGTCTCCTTTAGAGTCATCCTATCCCCCATAAGCAAATCGACCCGCTGTGAGTCCATATCGACTTGCTGTGATATACGAGACCTACTATCCTGAGCATCCTCTTCGTAAAGCATACAATCCCTATGTATCCATGCCATGAGCTCAGCAAGCTCTGTGACCCTAGTATTGACCTCTCCCACTGTCATAGGTGCTATCTCAGGAACTGCCTCTACCGGATCTACCCAAGTATCCCTAATACCGTACCCGACATCCCTAATCCCCTATCGCCTCTCTTTAGCATCTATCGTGCTGACAAACCCATAATCTATCCCCCGACCTCTGGTATGTCCTAGCAGATAACTCTCCCCCAATCCTCATATTAGGAGCCTAGAGTTGGACATAACCACAACCTCTTGCGGGAGGCCTGCTCCAGACCGAGAATGCCATCCCTACGGTTCAACAGGTGGATTGCATGTTAGATATGGAGGTAAGTGGTGGAGTGAAGGTGATGGTAAGCGCAGTAACTGCCTCAATAGATCCTGAGTGGATGCTTATCCAGAGGTCTTGTGATTTGGTGGACACCCAGAATGATGGGTAGTAATTGTGATGAATATGCAGGTGGGGCCAAATTGCACCTAGTCAAGGGCTCTCCTTCAGAGGGTGGTGATAGGAGATAGGTGGAGTTGGTGATGGAGTATCCCTGGCCCAGATGTCTCTCAACCTCTGCCTCTAGTGGAATGGATATGGAAAAGCTGAGAAGTTGTTGCGTTGCTGATTCTTGCTTTACTGTTTCTCGGTCTTAACAGGTCAGGAACTTTACTCTTTCAATCAATCTTTATGAGACGAGAATAATGGTGATACATAACTTCTTGAGCTTAAATAGGATTGTTGATGGTAATTGACAAATAATGCTTTCTTGATGCTCGCGTACATTTACGGATGTTTGTGTGGGTTTGTTGATGCTTGTTTGGCTTATGCTTTTTTATACAATGTGTAGTGCTAAATTTGTTTTTGCAAGACGTGTTAGTAATTATATTCACGAGTTTCTAAATTGTTGATGATTGCAGTTGGGGCGGGTGGGTGTTTGACGTTTACATTCTGACCGTGAATAAGAGATTTATAGTCGCGTAGGTATTTTTGTAAATTAACGTTTTTCCCGGTTTTCTTAAAAATTGATGAATTCAAGTTTTTTTTTCAAACTTGAATACAATTAGAATGAAAGTGGAATGAAAGCTGCAGAAACATAGGCTCACGCTCATCCTCGTCCTGAGGAACTGGCGGTGTCTGTGGATCCTCTGGGCCTGGTATGTAATCCGGTGATGGTGGGGCTACTGGCTGTATCGGGAGTCCGTCGTATCCTAATACGATGACCCGTGGAATACCTCCCTCAGATATCTCCTCATCATCGGCTCCCCAGAAGGCTCTGCCGGGCTCAGAGTCGGTGTAAACGGAAGTGTAGGTAACCGCAGATGTCGCAGAAGACATGACTACTGCAAAAAGCAAAAATAACTTATATAAGTATTACTTATAAGAAAGATCGGTATGATATGTCTGTAAACTTTAACTATAAAAGTCTTATAGTAATATACGTAATATCATTTATATACACGTATATCAATCATGTAAGCACTTAGTACCCTACTAATGCTAAAACAATGCATATCATGTAAGCATATATGTGCTAGATGTAACTAAGTAATGCATGTATGTCCCATACAAACCCCGTTTGTAAATCAAGTGTTTGAAAATGGTTATAGTCCAGACAAGACTTTTGACCTGGTTCTCTATAACCTTGGCTCTGATACCAATCTGTAACACCCTCAAATCTGAGTACGCAGCGGAATGTTGAATATCCGAGGGCGTTACATTTATGGCTCAATAGCACAAGATATGAGAACGACCACTAAACGTGTCGTTTGAAAAGATACATTGGATTAACAAAATACTTATTTGTTACATAAGCTCATGGCTTCAAATTGTTCAACAATATATGTAAAGATTCTGGTTTATAACAATTGTCCCCATAATGTTGGTGAATTCATAGGTTTATGTAAATCATTTATAGGTCCACAAGATTTCCAAATGTATGATTAAGCAACATATGCAAACATCATAAAAAAGTGATTACGTTTTCCTAAGCTCATGACACCGAAGCTCGACGTATATGAATGCAAATAAATTTGCCAACAAGTGTCCGTGAATGATGTGCTAACCCGGCAACATCCCAAATTCGACATGATATGCATTCGTTCTCGGTGATATCTAGTCACCCGAACGGGGATTGTCAATCCCTAATAGATCTATTCCTAACATTTGCGCCCACATAATTCAATTCCCAATTACATCTATGCAATTAACAGTTCATGATGATGGACATAATGGGTTATAGTTACTCAGGCAAACACGTAATCATAGTATAAAATATACACGTGCGTCCAATTTGTAAAACAAAGCATGTTCTCACCCCAATGATGTAAATCATTTAAATAATAGTAAAACATGGGGCTATGAACTCACCTTAGCATGTAGTTCTCTGAATGATAATAAATATCCAAGTAAGCAATGAATCACACCGTTAAATACCTAAGTAAATACGGTCAAGTCTTAGTCTACACATTTAGGCTAACGACTCATTGTATAAACTAAATTCCATTTCAAGTTTATATATACTATTATCACTTGTGTGGTGGTGCACATGATTATTGTATTTATAATTTCGATGGTTCTCGGGAAACGTGAAATCATTGTCAATAAATATACTTATTTATTAAATCGTTAATTAAACCCGTTTAATGTCCGACTATCTTAATATTCGACCGATTCGTTAAGTGTTTTATTAATTCACTTTTGTTCACAAATATACCCTTAAGTTTCTAGATATTACCCTTTAGTCCCTAGGTTTATAAAATATAAACATTTACAGTTTAAACCCTTTAGTTTCGATAATTACATAATTAGTCCTTTAAGTTTACAAAAATGTAACTTAGGTCTTTATAGTTACACTTCAGTACCTGAGTTTCAGAATGTTTCAAAAACAGTCCCTGGAGTTATCACAATTCAAAAATGACAATTTAATCCCTTAAGTTTCAAAATTTACATTTTTAGCCCCTTTATTTGCAAAAATTGCATTTTAGCTCCAATTTAATCCCAATGAGTGGCATTTGGCTTTATTTAGTCCAAATAAGCCAACAAACATTTTCGGCTTAAAAATAAGCATTTCGAGCTTATTTTTGGCTTAACAGGCCTTGTTGGGCCCGTTAAGGCTCGTTTAATGTTTGAAAGATCCGTTATGGTTTTAATAAGTTCAAAGGTCCTTAATAAGCTCAGTAGGGCCTGATAAGCTATAAATAAGCTTAGGGAGCTTATTGTAGCTTAATTCGAGCCTATTAGGCTCGCAAGCCCAACAACTCGACCCGATAAGTACCTTAAGAGTTTCTTAGGCATTTTAGTTAATTTTCTATTCGTCTTAATTCCATTTAATCTGTTTCGTTGGTCAGCTTATCAAATAAGCCAATAAGCTCTCGGCATTGGGCTTGTTGAGCCCATTTAAGGCCCGAATGGGTTTTCAAAGCTTTTGGTTTGGTCCATTTGGGTCCATTAACTATTTCAAGGTCCATTAAGCACATTTAGCCTATAAGAGTATCTTAATAAGCTGTCTTGGGCTTATTATGAGCTTATTGCTCGTATAGGGCTCGTTAATGGGCTAACGAGCCCATTAAGGGTTTCGTTTGGTTTCGAAAGACAAGTTAAGGTCCAAGTTTATTATTTAAATACTCTCAACTCATATTCAAACTCGTATAGCTTATAAATAAGCCGTGGCTTATTTCGCGAGCTCGTTGGGCCTGTTGGGCCTCCAACCGTGGACCGTTAAACCCATTAAGACCCGAAATTAGCTCCTTTGTTCTAACAACTTGGTCTCTAGGTCGTGACATACCATCTTGGTACTAGTTAACGTTTTTAATTCGATGTTCGTTACATGCACTCGTCTAAAAGGTCGTTGTAGGTGTTCCCAAGGCTAATGGTTACGTTTTTAGAAAGTGTTTACGTATAGGATTTATGTACGCCAAGTATACGCGATAGATTTCAAGTTGGTATCTATCTTTGCATTTCAAATGAATTGTTAGGCCTTTATACGATAGTTAGTCATGTTTTAATTACCCTAGCACCACACAAGTTCGTATTGTATAACATATATTGGTGCGTGAACCATGCATGAGTCGAAACATGCATGTTTTACGTACCCGTGAGTATTTAACTCAAGTTTTAACGCGACATAGAAATTTATCAAGGATATACGAATTACAAATGATGTAAAAGACTTAGTAGCGACTTACAAAGGTCCTAAGATTTTGGTTCGTGGTTTGCGTAGTGAGTTCAACCCGTATACACCCAACGTGTATAAATATAAGCTCCAAAGCTTATAACCCAACTTCCTTAGCTCTTATTCGTGATCTTAAAGCACCTTGTGTTCTTGGAATTGAAATGTGGGTTCGAATAAGGTTCGGTTACAATGTATGCCGAATGAAACCAAGGAGTAAGTGGGTAATGTTTATACTTGAGAGAGTTTAAGGTGATAAGGAAGAGTGTCAAGTAAATTAGTGGGTCTTATTTATAGACAATGAGGCTAGTTACTCTTCCTAGTTCTCCCTTAACCAAAATCGTGCCCTAATGAGATGGTTTCATGGGTTTTTAGTTAATCACCCATGGTTTTGTTAATATACCACTAAGTACAAGCTTTAATGAGCCTCAAGATGTACAAGATTTACTTAGCTAGTGAAATCTTTAGGTTTTGTGGGTTGGGGCTTGGTTAACCGCGGCATAAGAAGGCAAGAAACAAAAGAAATGGTTATTAACCTTTGGTTAATAATCTAGTGGGAGACACAAGGACATTTCCTTAATTGTCCTTGAATTGTACAAGATTGCTTGAGATTTTAGATAATGGTTTGCGTGTTCTCTTAATTTGTCGCGCCTAGGAGGATCAAGGAAACAAAAGGATTACTATCCAATGGTTAACAAGCTAGTAGGAAACCATTAGGATTAGCATTTATGAGGATTAGAATGTACATGTACTTGTTAAGATCATTAGAGGATTTCTTTGCTAGATAAATCGCTTAGGATGATTCTTGTGAGCTTTACTTAGCCAAATTCGGCTAACTTGTGTTATTAACACAAGTTTTGGTCAAGTTTTGTGTTTAGGCATTTAAAATGGGTATTTGTTTGAGTCTAGGTAAGTCTAGGTATTTTCGTGGTGCGTCTAAGTGCATTTTATTGCGAAACGTAAGCCATTTACGTGACCAATAAAAATAAAATGAGCAAAGCCAATAATTATTGTCCTAATAATTACTAGACACTTACTTGACATAAACCTTAATTTATTTGGTGACCATTTACGTTATGTGATTATTTCTAGTCTTCGCGATTTAGCTTAAAAGAAAGATTAAAAGTAAACCCGTATCGGACTAAAATAAATAGTGATCATTAATAGTGTCGTACAATGACATGAAAATGAGAAATGTTACAGATTTTCTCCCAAATATCCTTGGCTACACGATGTTGACTGACAAGAGCATAAATTTCAGTTGGAAGGCCTTGTAAAATGATGTTTATTGCTTTGATGTCACAATCAGCTTGAATGGTTTCTGCGGGAGTTAATTCAGTATATTCCTTTGGTCTGGTTACACCATCCACTGTAATTGTTGGCCAAACAAGTGGACCTTTTTCAACAGAAGCAAGAATCATTCTACCATGAGGTCTATTCATCATATAAAGTTCCATTCTGCTTTTCCACGAGTCATACAAGTGTTTTTCAAGCATCGGTGGTTTGTTGTCACCACCCAAGAGAAGTGACTTATCAGCAAGAGTCGTCATTGATAAAGTGGTATCAAAAAGATTACTGATCGATCGAGCGGTGATAGAAAGTAATTGTGTTTGAGGGTGTTATCTTTTATGTGTTTTAAGTCTTGAAATTATACGGGATTTTACAATTCTTGACAAAACCGGGAAAACAAGTGAGTGTTTCACGGGATTTTACAAGTCAAAGAAATAAACCGTATAATGTTGATTAATCAATTTGAGTTTTAAGTGTATGTTGCAAATTCGTTTACTTAAGTGAAATTGCAAATTCGGGTTCTTAGGTAAAATTGCAAATTCGTGTCCTAAATAGAATTGCAAATTCGTGTCCTTCTAAAAAAAATGCAAATTCGTGTCCTTCTGAAAATTGCAAATTCGTGTACTTAAGCAAACTGCGAATTCATGTCCTAAAGGAAAACTGCCAATTCGTGTCCTAAAGGAAAACTGTCAATTCGTGTATTAAAGGAAAACAGCCAATTCGTGTATTGAAGCAAATTGCGAATTCGTATAAGACAGGAAATGGCAAATTCGGATACAACTATAAACTGCCAATTCGGAGAGAGATATAATCTGCAAATTCAGAGACACAAGAAATTGCAAATTCGGAGACATAAGAAATTGCAAATTCGAAGAGAGCTATAAACTGCAAATTCGTGCAATACACGGACGGAACTTAAAATCTTTAAATCACAAAAAGACACCTTTTTGATTGTTTTTTCCTAAAATTTCTTGTACAACTAGTATTCTTAAACCTATAGATACCTTAAAAATGACAACTTTTTGGTTTTTAAGCCAAAAATTTCAAAATCAAGATTTGTACTTTATAAGGTTTTTGAAAACAAAAAATGAACAAAAATGAGTTTTTCTTTGATCCAAAGCAAATACACCTATATCCAAAGATACTATCAAATTTACCTAGGTAAATGATCATTTAGTGTACTAATAAGCTTCGAATACAAGAGAAAAAAATGCGTATGGTTTAAAAAAACAAACCAAAAAAGACATAAAAAACAAACACAAGAACTAAGCAAATCACTCCATGGCTCTGATACCAATTGAAGAATATATATGTAATCTTTGATTTATGCAAGAACAAGAGATAGAGTGGGTTGGATTAGTTTAGAGAGAGAAAGTAAACATGAAAGATGGAATGTATTATGTGTGTGTAGAAAATGAATTACAAAGAGAAACAACTAACCAACCTCCTCTCTAAGGCATGGAGAGGGGTATTTATATGCTAAATATGGCCAGCCATGGGCCTTTGTGAGGCTTTCCATGGGCCTTGGACCATATTATCTTACATATCATTAACATGACTTACTTACGGGCTTAGACTATTTAGTATTAGAAGTGACCGCGACTTTTCTTGTTCCTAACACCTTTAACAAAACAGAACTTTATAACAATTTTCAGAGAGATGATTGTTTAAGCCACACAAATCACAACTCTTTTTAAATTGTGTTTTGTAGTTGTTTTAAAGTGCATTTTGTGGAACCTGTTGTGGTTGATTACTTTTGAAGTAAAATGACTAATTCTTGCTAAATTGTAATTTTAGATTGTTAAGTTCTTTCATTACAATAGCTAAAGGTGGATCTTCTTCAATTTTCACACTCTTTAGTTTGCCAGCAGGAGCTGAGTAAACTTTTGAAGCTGAAGAGCTTTTGTTACCCTTAGAAGGAGCTGAGGATGGTTTATTTATTATGACACCTTTTAAAGCTTCAGCTTTGAATGTAGATTTTGACCTCAAAATTGATTTAATAGTCTTTGGTCCAGAAATAGGTTCAACACCATCCAACTTCTTCAGTGGAGGAAGAGAGGTGCTACAGACTGAAGATTCATCTGTTGAATCATAATCAGTCACTGAAGAGTCAGTGACAGCAACTGAGGGATCAGTTGTGTTCCTTTGTGACTCTGCT
This sequence comes from Tanacetum coccineum, assembly GCA_026074375.1. NCBI lineage: Eukaryota > Viridiplantae > Streptophyta > Magnoliopsida > Asterales > Asteraceae > Tanacetum > Tanacetum coccineum. The sequence goes on along the minus strand of BQNB010086021.1, from coordinate 17,789 downwards.
GGGAGTATCCTACCAGTATCATGATTTGGTAGAATAAAACCTTCAGCTTCTGACAACCAGGGTCTTTCAACACCAGGTATGGTCACTTTTGTGTCATTAGCTGAAGATTTTACAAAGACCAAGTCTTTTTGTCTTGAACTAGAGGGACCTTCAGTGAGTTGATCAACTCCTAGAATTCTCTTCTTTTGAGAGGGGATTTGTTCACTGATACACTGATTTACTTTGTTAGAACTGTTAAGCCAAGTTTCAGTGATTGCTTTTAGCTCTTTCAGTTCAGTTCTTAAGTTTTTATTCTCTTTGAGAATTTGAGTGTTTACATGATGCATGGTAAGAAAATCAAGTTTTTCTTGTTTTAATACTAAAGGCTATTCTTTGGATGCATTCAGTTCATGAACAATATCTCTATGGTTTGACAAAAGATTATTTCTTTGTTCTTCAACTTAATTTAGATCAATACATAAATAATCTAGATAGGTTTTTTCTATCATCATTATCTTCTAGTTCAAGAAGAGTGTGTACCTTTCTTATTGAGACCTTTACCCATTCACCATTTCTAGCACCTTCTTTGCTGACAGCATCATTATCTTCAGCTAGAGCCATGAGCACTTTAACCTCCACCATCTCATTGTCATCTGATGACACTTCTTCTTCATCCCATTCATAGGCTTCAGCGATAAGACCTTTGTTCTTTACCGTTAAGGTTTTGAAAGTTGGAGCACTTGAGCTTAGAAGTGCCGATTTAGCCTTGACTTTGTTGTATTTGGCTTTAAAGTCCTTGGTAGGCCTTAGTTCTGGTTTGTGCTAAGAGGAACTGAGAGATTTTGATTGAAAGGGTGATTGATATGATGGAACTGAATTCTTTGACCAGCAGTCTCTTGTAAAATGACCCTTCTTGCCACATTTATGGCATTCAGTTTGGTCAATTGCTTTTGCACTACTAAACCTTTAAGTACCCTTTTTGAAGAATCTTTTAGACTTGGCCAAAAGAGCTCTTGCTTGATATTCTTCTTCTAGGTCATTTAGGTACTCATGACTACTTCCCGTATCCTCTTCATCATCAGGACTGTCTTGAATGTCCTGGACAATAGAGGTAGAGAAGAAAGCAGTTGACAAAGGTGTTGCAGAGACAAGAGATTTGTTCTTTTCAGTCTCATAAATATTGTCTATTAGGTTTTCTTCATATTTGAGTTTATGTTAGCCCTAAAATATGGTGACTAATCCGGAATTACATTTATCATTTATAGTCGTGTCGGGTTAGTTTAGCTAGTCAAGCCCGGGACTATAAATACCCCTTCCATACTTCCATGGAGGGGTAGAAGTTCATATTTGTAAAAGTATGTGTGTGTGTTTTCTTGGTTTTCTCTCAACCGCACACACAACTTCTCCTATCTTTTCTCTTTTCTCTCTATTTTAATGGCTAATCATCTCTTTCACTTTACCATGCCTCCGGATCTTGTGTTATAAGGGTGAATCTAATGTTATCAATTGAATCTGTGTTGTTAATCTACTGATTATGTGGTGAATAAGCTTAAATTTTCGTAGCTTATTTTGGTTATAAAGCCCACGGCTCAAAAAAATTTGGGCTTATTGGTTGGTTGATGTAGCACCTCGGGAAAAATTTAAAACTCCTTACCATTTTACGCAAGAGTATGTGCCACAAACCATTGCAAAAACTTCCGTTACTTCCCAATAAAAAGTTATCCTTCAAGCGATATGCAATATTTTACGCTATTGAGAATTTTAATAGCGCGCATAAATCATCATTTTTGTTTACGAATTAAAAGGAGTATTTCAGAAAACGCGAAGCGATAAAAATAATATTTTTCGCGCCCTGCGAAACAAAGTCGCACAGCTATATTATTTTGTGAACCCGTCCATACTTCGATAAATAAGACCATGAATGGACCAATATTTAAATCTTACTAAATAAACAATGTACCTTGACGTTTCATTATCTCAAAAACTCTAATATACGAATGTATATCTACGACAACCATGGAATAATTCAAAATAGGCAAACCAACGCCATCATTACTATCTTACACATAATGCCCTACACCTTACCCTTCACATGCTACGTCTTGTTTCGAATCTCAATTCATCAATAGTACCTATTCTTTAACAGTATTAATAAAAAATCAATTATAACAAATAGTATTACATTCATCAATAGTGTGTGTAAATAATGCCATTCACATGTATATGAAAAACATCAGGAAGCTAGTAATAAAGTAAGTATAAATAGGGGCATGCATGCACACCCTTTTAACTTTGAAAATAAGAAGTAAAACAATAACGTTTGAATTGGAGTTTCGTTGGATTCTAGAGCTAAGGGGGCGGCGAGTTTTAAAGACTAGGGACAAGAAAGGTTTGAGTTTCCTTAACACCATCACCTCTCTTCGTCGACTAGCAAAATTTGGACCTCGGTGATTCCACCTTGTAACCTTACGTCTCTCATATCATGTCACATACCTAGTAGTATAGCGTGCGACAAAACAAAACATGTCTAGCCTTTGGCAAGCTAGACGGGAGCCCCGACTCGGCATGGTAAAAGCACGACGTGCATGGTACCACCCATGCATGGCCCTCGTGTAAGTACGCATGCCGAACTCTTTGTGTACCACGCATGAAATAACAACCCATAGGAAGGCTAGTGTGCAACATATCATGCGTAAAAACTAATAACAGACCAAGGAAATTTACAATAACCTATAACCTGAACGAAATCATGAAACCTTGGCTCACTAAGGACTAATAAACACTAGGATTTTACATGATTTTTTTTATAAGAGTTCTTATATGATAACCTCGATACGTAACATGGGCATAACCAAGTAACAAGGGATGAGCCACAGCGAGCCATTGGCTCACTGTTGGAACGTCATAACCCTAAAAGGACCCAAGCAAGGTATGCTCGTTGGTTCGTACCAAGATATCATAATACTGGTCAGCTAATTGTCGTACGAGACGCACCCCACTGCATACCAACAAGCCGTATCAGGCTGCTGCCTTGTCGTAGCTATTGGACTACAAAGGACGTAGCCATGTCCTTGTGTTTCGATATTAAATGACCTCATGGCTGAATATAGGAGTCAGGATCATGCGGGTTCAATGGGAAAAATTAGATACACATATTGTAAGCTACCATGTGGGGGAGAAGAAACCACAACAGTGGTACTAACTCTACTATTGGGCTTGGCAGAAAACAGAAAAAGGAGAATAGGAGTAGGACATGTGGGTTTTGTCTTGTACCAAAATAATACATATGATACCTACTACCACTTACATGTAATTTACCCTAAAACAATCTAGATGTAAAGGAGTTTTAGCATGCGTTTTTTCTAGTCTTTGGGTCAATCTATGTCAAGAACTCAAACGAATTAGTAAACTCGTTAACAAAGCAAGATTTACTCGAAAAGTAGAAAATGTATAAACCACGATTTTGATGAACTAGGAATAATAACGGCGCATTTAAATTATGAACGAATTTAACATGACTTTTATGTAAATTCCTTGACACTAAAAATATTTAAAAGTTTATTCGGGATTAAAATGTAAACATAATAGAATAAAAGGGCGTAGAAATTAAAATATGAAAAATTAGACATTCGACAAACACTATTTAAAAGAATTAGGGGACCACGTGTGACAATATGGAAACTTAAGGGTTTTAGTGGTAAATAAATAATCCTTATAAATTAATTAAACAATTTGAACGAACCGTGATAAATAGAAATGACAATTTTATGAATTAATTGACGATTACGGTGTAAATAAATAAACTTAGCCACTAACAAATGATGCCCATATCTTTCCTGAGATATAGAACTTGTAAATATAAGTCACATCGCATAACAGTATAAATTCCTGTATATGTACTTATAGTCATAAAGTCGCCCCTAGAGCCAACGGTTTAAATGACATTTTTCGAACTTAAAAACGTTATCTCATAAACGACAATACCTTTTTGATCCATTTGCATAATTCATTTCATACATTGAGTCTTAGAATGTAAACTCAGACTTTGTCATAACTACTTAGGTGTTGACTGAGGCAATATTTGACGTGCATTGATACATTAGCAATTTCAGGCGATTAACTAACAAGGTGAGTTTTCATAGCCCTTATTTTACTCGATCAAGATTCTTGTCCATACTATATTATTACATATGTATCAATGGATGTAGAGGTGAAGTGGAGACTTCCACTGAATACAATACTTATGGACATCGTTTGGCTTGTTTTATAGAACGTGATCATATGAATAATCGATCTCTTTGGTGTCAAAATACTCCTTCGGGGTAGTATGTCGAAACGTGTTATCTTTGCACTCTATCGTGTTTTCTGTATTGCTCTAGTTGTCTGTTTTCGTCAGTTTCTTGTTTTCTCAAATTTTTTTGATATGACTTATGCTGATCATAAGCCAGCGCGGTTATTAGCGATTGCCCGATCACGGAGGGAGATATTTAGCCTTAATTGTGAGATAAAAATTATTAAGTACAATGACCGTCTTCAAACTCCTCACCACGATGGGACCCCCTAAAGCAAGGCTAGAACAATAATCAAGGCCTAAAACAACACTTCAAATGAAGAGCCTCCGGAATTTAGACCATTAAAAGACTTTATCCGATCTCACCTTTGGAATATGCTTACTTTAGAGAAACGAAAAGTTACCAGTGAGATTCAATTGCCAAAAGGTTTAAAAGGGAGGATGAAAAGATGGTCTCTTAAAAGTGCCCTAAACTCACATAAACGGGTCATTGCTTGCCGAAAATCATAATTCACATATCAGCGATCACGAGAGCATAATATACTTCTGGATATTCATTCGGTGTTTGCTGTGATCATTCTTCGGCGGTTCTCCATCATTGCAAATTGGTCGACTGGCTAGCTGTGTGTAAATACAAACAGTCTAGAGTTTCTTTAGAAGTACGAGTATACATATTTCCTATATTTGCTCAATATGTGCGAAATTTCTGTATACTGCACTAGTCAAGTGATAGGAAAAGACAGACTGGAGGAGAATATCTGAAATACTTTACACTTTATGCACTCAACAGTATGCACACACATGTAAATTTAAACTGTAGATGACTCATCGAGGAATAGATTAGGTGTCGAGAAGGGATATAGTAGCGAGAAATGCAATAGTTGGTGTATATGCCTGTAAGAGGATTGGCTGCTCACGGGTTGGTTTCTAGTGGATCTTCACTGTCTCTAAGAGAATGATGATGTGAGAAGTAAGAGAGGTGATTGTAATGGTACGCTAGGTTAACTAACCGGTTAGTAGTTAGATTATTAAGCAACATGTAAAAGGCGATTTTGGGTGTTGTAATCCTAAAATTTTACCAATTTTAAAAATGAGTTACTCCATCTAAATCAATAGGGACTTATCATTGCGGTCTCGTTAGATATACCAAGTCCAAGTTATAAAGTCTACTAATCACTTGCACACTTATATTTTATGGAATTTGGGTAAACATTTGGAAACGGAAATGCTAAATCCTCACAATATCTAATAAGGGTTATTGTGTGCGGGTTATGTAACATGTAATTTCACAAAAGTATATATGAAAAAGTTTTAAATTTGAGCATAATTTAAGCATTTTAGTGTGAAAAATAGGACAAGTAAACATTCTAATTCCATCCCCCCCACTTGAATTATACAACGTTCTCGTTGAATATATAAAACATTATATACGGGAATTTAAAAAGAATTAGAATGAGAAACTCTCCTAATAATTGCTCGGTAGATTCTCCAAGTTACGGTTATGAGCGAAATTGTGTGTTGAACAGCCACCTTAAAGTTTCAAGACTCCAACACTAGTAAGATCTCTAAATATTTAAATTCTCCACCAATATTCGTTGATATTTCTTTCATGAAGTCCTGTATAAAATATAGGAAGAATATGTGTATTCCTATCTTGGTACCTATGGTTAATTTAAACTAAACTAAACAAAATACGGGTCAGTCTGGTGGATACGGCATATCAGTTTAGTGAATACGCCGTATTGCCAGAACTGACAATAACATTTTTAAAGTGCAATAAAAATAAAGACTGATAACGTCCAGACAACCAATACACCATATGGTATGGAGCGGATACACCGTATTGATGTCTGGGAAGACAAACTCGATAACAAAATTAAATAACATTCCGGGTTGTCTCCCGGGATGCACTTTTGTTTACAGCGAAGTCTTTAAGTTAGACTTTTCTTCAGCTTCTCTTTATTTGGTGCGCGTCACTTTCCATCCTTCGTCCTTTTTCTGAAAAATATCTTGATAGATTTTGGACATATTATCTTTGTTTCTCTCCCAAATATCATACTCATAACTTCTTATAGCAATATATTCTTCATTGGGTCCAAGCGAGTATTGAATGGCTTCAAACTTTTCTGCTTTGCACCTTCTTTTATTAGGTAGCTCTTTGATAGAATTGGATGTATTGCTATATTTGTGCTTTGTCTGACTTTGTTTTTCAATATCACTTACTTCATAGGTTTTGAAGAACGAATCAGTAGCAGTGTTGGACGGGTTTTCATATATAGATTCCTTCAATTTATTCCTGCTCGAAATACTGTCATCCACATATCTCTTATACTAATTTCCATTTATCCAAGTGTGAAATATCACCTTTTGAGTCCTTCCATACACTTTCTTAAGGTTTTTGAATGATGTATTAAAGTTTGATAAGAATTCAAGTGGATCAATCCCCCAGTTTTCTCCTTCGTCCAACATTTCATCTTCTCCATCGTAAGATTCGGGATAGAATCTACAGAAGAATTTCTCAACAAGTTCCTCCCAAGTGGTGATTTACTCACTAATCTACCATTCTTTAGCATCATCAGCCAACGAGAGAGGAAAGACTTTCATTCGCAGTTGATGGGAATCCAGCAAGAACGTAAATCTCAAAATCAACCCTTTTTAAGTACCTTAAGACAATGTGAATTCCACACGTTCTTCAATTGTACGTTCCATGATATATGTTCTTTCTTAATTCCACCAAAAATTCCTTGCTGAGTTCAATGTTTATGTCGTTACTGGTGATAGAAAGATTTGATTCAGTTGGAGCTTTTTCCAAGTTATCCGAGCCATGACTTCTTGTAATTCCTTCTTCAATCAACTAGCTCTGATAAGTACTTCTTGTAACACAGGTAAAAATATCAGCAGGATTTGCTCTGAAGAAAGATAGAAAAAATTTAGCACGAAAAATCAAATAGGAAAACCAAGATTTCAGCTTCTGTTCTAGATAATCGATACGCCGTATCCAATGGAAGTGGATACGCCGTATTAATCAGTTGAATGAATACGCTGTATTGGAGGGAGAATTAGATACGCCGTATCCGATGGAAGTGGATTCGCCATATTCAGTTATCGACCAGAACAATGTATTAAGAAAAACAATTAAATACGCAAACAATTAAACAAACAAATATACAAGCAAACAATTAAAGACAAATATACAAAATTTACAGAATATACAAGAATATACACTAATCTAAATTACACTACTCCTAAGGGTTAGATCTAATCTAATGTTAAAAACCAAAATATCAAATAAAAATCAAGATTAATTTTCACTCCCCGGCAACGGCGCCAAAAACTTGATGTGTCGTTGTGTGGTGTATATTTTATTGATTCAAGTTTTAAATTTATATTTTGCCGACTAAACCAAAAACAACACTTTAACGGGCAGTGTACCCGATCGGTAGTAGTTTCGTGGTAAGTAGGGTGTCGAACACTTGAAGCGAGGTTAAATCTATCAATTTAATTAATATCTTGGTTATCTAATCTATGTTAATTCTATCATATTCTAAACCTATGTCAGTCCTAATCCTAATTCTAACAGGAAAAGGGGGTTTTCAGCCTGAGAGACTGGCACAGTTTGGTTGGTGACTACAATCAATTCAAGGCACTTTAACCCACGCAAGCAAATAAACAAAAGATAAAAGAGTGGTCGAGCCAAATATAAGAAAACTGTATTAACCATTATTAATCTGATTAGAAAGTTGGTTTGTTTATTAAGTGCAATGATTTCTTCTCTCGAGGTGGCATATCATTCTTAAGACTTAGGCGTTACATCATCCTAAGACCTAGACACATTAATTCTGTCACAATTAAAGCATCCGCATAAAGCATCCTTATTTGCTGATTATAATCTATCTTAGGGATTAAAGCAATGGTGATCTTGTTAAATCCTAGCTCATAGAGACTTTACCCACTTATCGCTTAATGGTAATTTATACACTAGTAGTCCACTTGTCCAACTATCCAATGGAATCAGAATGTTATTTGTTGAATTATCTAGGTCACCTGCTAGTCAACACGATCAATAAACCATTGGCAATATCCAATTAACTAGTTAAGCCCGAAGCGTATCCTAGACATAGACTTAGAAGGACAATATTTGTGATCCTATGATTCTAGATGTATAAATTATTATATGGAGAGCTATCCTAGACTCTAGATTTATTGGGTACGTATCACTAGATCCAGTTGAATGATAGGTTGCATACAAAAGCGCGTAAACAAGTATAAATTGATAAACATAAACAAGCATTCAACGATAAATCAAGAAATCGAGATAAACAAATACCAAACATTCAGATCTTCATAATAATGGCTAATACCCGAAGGTATTAGCCTTTAAATGTCATAATAAATACAAAAGCAATTATTTAGCCAAGGTAAACTAACCGAGATAACGAATGATACCAAAAACTAAACGATTACTAAAGTATATGGAATTACACAATGTCTCCTATCGAATTGATAACGTTGCTTGACCTCTTCTGCTCTTTTTCTCCTTTGAAAATTGACTTTTACGGTTTAGGTGTCGAGAATATGATTTAGCACACTTAAAACTCGTTTTTGAGCCTTCTATTTATAAGGTCTAGAAGTCAGTTCGATACGGCGTATCCAAGGATTGGATACGGCGTATTGGGGATTTCTTGGAGTAGGATCCACGCTTGATATCTTCAAGAATATTATATTCATTCCATATTTCCAATACGACGTATTGGTCTTTTGGATACGACGTATTGAGCTTTATTCCTTTGTGGTCTTTGGTGAGTGCAGGCACGGATACGCCGTATCTTCCTTGATAGATACGGCGTATTGGTCTTCAGAATATTAATCTTCAAAATATCTTCATTTAAGCTCCAGAACACGCGCGTTTTGCTATCTTTCACCAAATACTCCATAATTAATGCAATTCTTAAATATAAACGATTAAGTAACAATTCTTTGCAATAACTAAACAAAATGGGTTAATAACATGGGAAAATTGATGCTATAAAATAGATGTTATTTGATGTCATCAAATATTCCCCCTCTTGAATCCTACTTGTCCTCAAGTAACCTTTAGAAGTTTATAAAAATGTATCCCTAAAGATATTTTCCGTTAAAGCATTTATTTGATCTATTACAAGTACACAACCAAACACCTCATGAAATAGGAAGATGAAAACACTCAAATCACTCAACTAATCCATGTGGTAACATGTAACTAATTCGTTCAATTGCTCGGTCATGACGAGTATTCTATCATAAACTTGGAAAGGATACACATCTCCACCACTAAAGCTGAGTAATAAGTTTATAAAGGTAAATATGGGATTTTGTATGGAAAGGCTTATGGTTGATCATTCTACAATCTTTTACTAGAAGTACCTCTCCAACAAGGCAGCTGAAGCGCACATACATGGCCATAACGACGAAATAGACATGCGTGTTCGATCACATCCTCATTCGAATTTAATCAACGGTTAGGATGAAGAATGATATAGGGTAGGAACCTTATAACTTTCACCAAAAGTCATAAACCAACATGGTACAAGACATGCATACATAGCCGTAATGATGGAATAGACATGCATGTTCGTATAAATTTTCATTCGCGTAAAACCAAAGGCTAATCATTAGGTAAGAGGGAAGTAAATTGTTGTTAAATAAAAATTAATAATTAAATAGATTAAGACAAAAATACAAGTTGCTAGACACTTTTTCCCGGCCGTTACCATGACAAAGACAACTATTTACAACGTCTTGATCATAGATCATAAACAACAACCTAAGTTGGCGTTCCCGTAACGGTCAACTTCCCAATCATCCCATAACTTTACATACTCTACAAGGCAAGTGGCGATATCATCCACTTTGTACAATACTTTACATCGTTGATATTTTTAGACGTATCAACGGATAATTGATCCTTCGTGTAATTCCTTTGGTAATTGTGAAACGATTATCTTTAAACTTTCCTTCTCTTTTTTTGTTGTAATTTTTATAATTTTTTCAAATTTTTTTGCTACCTATACTTCAAATCTCGGTGTAGTTTCACCATTTTCACGATCAATAATTCTGGATAATTCCTTCGTAGTTCCTTCGTTGTTCGGACTCACCATTAATTGTGATGGTAGTAAAATCACATGAGTTTTGACTATAATATACATTCCCATTTGCAATGTGTAAATTTACAACCGCACCAAAGATAGAAAATGACACAAGACTTGGTAAATACAAACTTTACACTTTAAGCAACTAGCAACTGTAAATTAAACTTAATCTAACAGGGTAGGTTAAGGTGTGTAACGAAACAAATAGCTAGTGTAATTCCTAAAGGATTGGCTCTACGGGTTGTTCTAATGGATCTTCACTCTAAAGATGAGAGCGGAAAAGGGTTTAAATGGGAGGTTAACTAACCGGTGTAGTTAGTTAATAAACTACATGTAAAGGCGATTTGGGTGTAATCCTAAAATTTACCAATTTAAACAAGTTACCCCATTTAAATCCATAATACTTATTATTGCGGTCTTGAATAGATATACCAAGCCAAGTTCTAAAGTCTACAACACCACCGACACACTCATATTTTGTGGAATTTGGGTAAACATTTGGAAACGGATAGGCCAAATCCTCACAATATCTATCAAGGGTTATTGTATGCGGGTTATGTATCAAGTAATTTCACAAAAGTATGCTTGAAAAAATTTAAATTTAAGCATAATTTAAGCATTTTATTGTGAAAATTAGGACAAGTAAACATTCTAATTCCATCCCCCCATTTGAATTATATAACGTCCTCGTTGTATATATAAAACATTAAATATGAGAATTTAAAAGGAATTAGAATGAGAAACTCCCCTGATATTTGCTCGGTAGATTCTCCAAGTTGCGTTTATGAGCAAAATTGTGTGCTGAAAATGAGTCTGAATCCTAGCACGAACAACACACACAGAGAATTCCAAAAAATATGCATTCCATCAACTTCGTCAATATTTCTTTTCATGATGTCCTGTAATAAACATAGGAAAAACATGTGCATTCCTATCTTGGTACATACGGTTAATTTAAACTAAACTAATCAAACTAAATGCGAGTCAGTTTTGGTGGATACGGCGTATCAGGTTAGTGAATACGCCATATTCCAGAACTAACAATAATGTTTTTAAAGTGCAATAAAAAATAAAGAATGATAACGTCCAGACAATCAATACGTCGTATGGTATGGGGCGGATACGCCGTATTAATGTCTGGGAAGACAAACTCTATAAAATTAAATAACAATTCGGGTTGTCTCCCGGGAAGCACTTTTGTTTACAGCAAAGTCTTTAAGTTAGACTTGTGATGACATCAAATAACGTTTATTTTATAGCATCATTTATCCTATGATATTAACCCATTTTTGTATAGTTATTGCAAAGAATTATTACTTAATCATTTATATTTGAGAATTGCAGTAATTATGGAGTAATTGGTGAAAGTTAGCAAAAGACGCGCATTTTGGAGCTTAAATGAAGATATTTCGAAGACTACTATTCTGAAGACTAATACGCCGTATCCATCAAGGAAGATACGGCATATCTGTGCCTGCACTCACCAAAGACCACAGAGGAATAAAGCTCAATACTCTCTATCCATAGAGACTCAATACGCCGTATTCAAAATATGGAATGAATATAATATTCTATAAAATGTCAAGTGTGGTCCCTACTCCAAGAAATCCCCAATACGCCATATCCAATCCTTAGATACGCCGTATCGAACCGAGTTTAAGACCTTATAAATAGAAAACTCAAAAACGAGTTTTAAGTGAGCTAAATCATATTCTCGATACCTAAACCATAAAAGTCAATTTTCTGAGGAGAAAAAGAGCAGAAGAGGTCGAGCAACGTTATCAATTCCATAGGAGACATCGTGTAATTCCATATACTTTAGTAATCATTCAGTTTTTGGTATCATTCGTTAACTCGGTTAGTTTACCTAGGCTAAATAATTGCTCTTGCTCTTGTATTAATATGACGTTTGACATGCTAATACCTGTGGTATTAGCCATATTAAGAAGATCTAAATGTTTGGTATTTGTTAATCCCGAATTACTTGATTTATCGTTGAATGTTTTTATTGTTTATCAATTTGTACTTTGTTTAAGCCTTTTTGTATGCGACCTATCATTCAAACTTGATCTAGTGACACGACCACGATATCAGAGTCAGGATATGCTCACCATATAGTATAATTTATTCATCTAGAATAATATGAACACAAATATATGTTCCTTCTAAGTTCGTGTCCAGGTACCTTCGGGATAACTAGTTAATTGGATATTGCCAATGGTGTTAAGATCGTCTTTAACTAGCAGTGGACCTAGATAATTCAACAAGTAACGTTCTGATTCCTTGGAATAGTTGGACAAGTGGACTACTAGTGTATAATTTCCATAAGCGGTAAGTGGGTAAATTCCTCTATTATCAAGAGATTTACAAAGATCACATTGCTTTAATTCCAAAGATATATTTTAAATCAGCAAATAAGGATGCATAATGTAGATGCATTAATTGTGGACAGAATTAATGTATCTAGGTCTTAGGAAGATGTAACGCCTAAGTCGTTAAGAATGATATGCCACCTCGAGAGAAGAAATCATTGCACTTACTTAATAAATCAACTTTTTTATCGGATTAATAATGTTTTAACTACAGTTTTCTTAAATTGGCTCGACCGACTTTTTACTTTGTTTATTAGCTTGCGTGGGTTAAAGTGCCTTGAATTGATTGTAGTCACCAACCAAACCGTGCCAGTCTCTCAGGCTGAAAACCCCCTTTTTACCCGTTAGAATTAGGATTTAGACTGACATAGGTTTAGAATAGAGTAGAATTAACATAGATTAGATAACCAAGATATTAATTAAATTGATAGATTTAACCTCGCTTCAAGTGTTCGACACCCTACTTACCACGAAATTACTACCGATCGGGTACACTGCCCGTTAAAGTGTTGTTTTTGGTTTAGTTGGGAAAATATAAATTTAAAATTTGAATCATTAAAATATACACCACACAATGACACATCAAGTTTTTGGCGCCGCTGCCAAGGAGTGAAAATTAATCTTGATTTTTATTTGATATTTTAGTTTTTAACATTAGATTAGATCTAACCTCTTAGGATTAGTGTAATTTAGATTAGTGTATATTCTGTAAATTTTATATATTTGTCTTTAATTGTTTGCTTGTATATTTGTGTGTTTAATTGTTTGCGTATCTAAATTATTTTTCTTAATAAGCGTATTCACCTAACAGATTAATACGGCGTATCCACTTCCATTGGATACGGCGTATCGATCATCTGGAACAGAAACGAAAATCTTGGTTTTTCCTACTTGATTTTCGTGTCAAAATTTTTTTCTATCTTCCGAACAAATCCTACTGATTGTTTATCCCTTGTTTTAGGTAGTGCATGACTAGGAGTTCTACAAATGAACTATTTACACCTTACATAGAACCTGAACGAGAATTTCAATCATCAAGGAGACACTTTGATAAGTGCTTAATTACACATATCTTTTACCTCTAAAAACGAGCTTAAATGACCAAAAACAGACAAAAACTGCCAAATATATGTTTGTTTTGCATTTGTATTGTGCAGGAAGTGGATATCAACAAAAAGGCAGAAAACCAAGCCAAAATGATGTCCGGAAATATTCCCGAGCCTAAGGGGACGCTGATAAGTGCTTAATTACACATATCTTTTACCTCTAAAAACGAGCTTAAATGACCAAAAACAGCATGGAATGGAAAAGACTGTGCAAAATCAAGGCCAAAGTCCAAAAATGTCAAAATCAGAGTCAATACTGAAGAATCAGCAGTCAAACCGGAGCCGGAACTGAAGAATACTATTGAATGCAATCTTAACCCATCTGATGGGCCGGGAAAGCCCAATAGTATATTTATGAAGACTGTGAAGACCAAATGGGCCCTCAATCAATTACAACAGCCCATTTGTGTGCAATTGACAAAAACTGTGAAGACTTTGAAGGCCCAATCCTAGCCCAGTTACAGCCAATCTCAGCCATTGTACACACAAAACCCACTCCATAACCTTATTGGGCTTGAAAAAGCCCAATAACCAAACCTGTACCTTATTGGGCCCAAACCCAAACCCAGTGGGCCCAATACAAGCCCAAAAGCCCAACAAAAGCCCACAATCCTTTTTTATAAAACATAAGGACCAAAAATGTAAATTTTAAAAACCTTGTTTTATAATTAAAAATGAAAAAATAAAGAAAAGGGCCGAAAATGCCAAGTTTTAAAAGTGTTTTATAAAGAGAAAAATAGAGAAATAAAACACAAGGGCTGAAATTGCAATTAGCCAAAACCCTCTTTTATTCTTTTGTTATAAAACCAGAGGGACCATTCTTGCAATAAACCAAAACCTTCTTTAATCTTTTGTTATAAACCACAAGGACCATTTGTGTTATTTTCTAAACTTTGTTTATAACTAAAATCGGCTTAAAAGGAAATGAAAAGAGAGAAAGAATTGAGGGACTAAAGTTGCCTCTTCCCCAAAGCTTTCTTTTAAACCCTGCAACCACACCATCGTACCCGCCAAAACCATACCAGCCATTTCCCACGGTTTTTCTTCCCAAACCACCTCCCAAGTACCCCTCACAGCTCACCCACACCACTTCCCACAACCCATTGACCCTATAACCCCCTTTCCCTGTCAAAACACACAACCCGAGCACCCCCTTCAATGGTTGAGATGAAGACAAGACAAAGGGAAGGCTAGGATTGATTTGGAGGCTTTGTACTCCCACAACCAGCACAAACCAAGACCAAAGAAAGGCAAAGGACCTCTATAAAAGAGCCAAGACCAAGCCGAACTACCACACCATTTTTTTATGTTTTTTAGCTTAATTTTAATTCCAAGTCTTCCTTTTAATCATTTAAGTGTAACTCAGTTGTTTTAAAGCTTTATGTTGTAATTTTTCTGTTTTTAAATAAAAACGTTAAGAGTTCTTGTTATTGCCATTGTCAAAATTTGAAATATAAATTCAGCTGTTTCATTCTGTTTAAATTGTGTAAACATGTGTTAAAAGTTATTACAATCCACTTGTAAACAATTATCTGTGCCCTCTTTTACCAAAATTCAGTTAAAACACCTTTTTTACAAAATAAGGGGGTGTTTGGTTTAACCCCAAAGTGGGTCAAATGGGAATTGGTTTGGGTCACAAACACTCAGCCAACTTTGGCTGAGTGTGTAGGCTTCATTAGGCCATTTAAATCATCATTTTTAGTTTGAAAATAAGTTTTTATGCCCCTTTTGGTTTCTGTCAAAATTTGAATAAGCAAACTTGAGCTTAAAGGCTTAAGCTGCTTATGCAGCTTAAGCACACTTTGTTTGTGCTTATTCAAGTGTTTCTAGCCAAATAAACAAGCCCTTGTTCTGTCCCTTTTTGTTTGACCAAGTAAGAGTCAAAGTTTTTGTATACATGATCTTTGAAAACCCCCACTTTTAAGCCCCAATTATCAGCAGTAAAAATAAGGCCTTAAGCCCCAAAACTTTGAAAATAAGCTCTTTTGCCTCCCCTTTTAATCTGTTTGTGCTTTATTTTGGCTAATAAGCTCTTTGAGCTATTGCATATAGCATCAAATAGACCCCTAGCCACTGTTTGCATCTCCCCTGTTTGCTGATCAACCAGTTTCACCTCATTTCTTATCTAGCTTATTTTGTATTAAGCACTTAGGATTTTTAGCTTTTTATTATAGCTTATTACTAGTTCTTTAAATCCCCAAAATCTTACAGCTTATCTCACTTTCTAGGTTAGCTTAAATCTAGCTTAAAGTAGCACTTTTTCTGTTTTATATTAAAACTGTTTAAATTGCTTATTTTTCTTCTACACGTATTGAGGGCTTAATCTATGAACCGTTAGCTTATATTTAGGACTCCTCTCCATATTTATCTATCCCACTAGTTTCTAGCTTATTTGTTGGGCTTAAATCCCAAAGTAGGCCAAGGAAAATAAGCTCATAATCTTATTAGTTTCTTCATGTCCAAAAATCTAAGTTATTCTAGCTTATTTAGTACAGTTCAGCTGAAACACCTTTATGAAAAAGTGTTCCCCTTAAGCTGATAAGTAAGTATGTTTTTTGAGTTTAGGCTAATAACACTTAGGAGCTTTAATTTTGTAATCTGTCCACCTCAGGGACCAATTGTGTAATTCTCTCTTTTGTAGTTACCTTTGTTAGTCCCTATAGTTAGTTAGCCTGTTACTCTGTTAGTCCTTATCCCAATTTTCACTGATAGTACCCCCAAGTTAACCAAATTAGTTTTATTTATTTAATAAATTAAATTAAGGTTTAAGATTTAATTAGTTTAATTTACTTTTTATATAAACATAAAATTTGGGCATTTTTATATTTTTTGAATTGTTAATTCTGTTCTTATTTTAATTTTATTTTTTCAGAATTTTTATAACTTTTATTTTTTGGGCTCCTGTTTCCTATTTTTCTTAGTTTTAATTAGGTTTTAATCTTTGAGAAAATTCATAAAAATCTAAAAATTTAAGTTATAAAAATATTTTTCTTTTTTTAAATAAAATTTTCTTTTGTCATTTAGTGTCTAGGAAAAATATAAAAATTAGGTAATATGCTTAATTTTTTTTCTTAAATTTCAGTTTTAGACCCGTTTTTACGGGACGGTTTTACCGTTTCTTTTCGTTTTACATTCAAACGACCTCCGTTTTTATTCTAGTTTTCTTTATTTTTCAAATTAAGTAATAGAATTTAATTTCATTTTAATTTAATTTAGGCATTTAATTCTAATTTTTAGTATTTAGGGTTCCCGATACCTGATTCTGTTCCCCGTATTTAAATTTAGATTTAATTTTAGGATTCCCTAATAATTAATTATGCCTTCCCTAGTTAAAGTTCATCCATATATTAACAATTTTTGTTTCCCGTAGTTTTTAAGATCCCATTTCCTTTGCTTGTTTTCCCGTAGATTAAATTAAGTTTTATTTAATTAATTTTAGTTGTAATTATATCAGTGTTTCCATCATATATTCTTCATCATTCAATTTCTCATCAAACCAGGATTACTTTCAATTGCAGCCTCGTTGGGACATACGACCCGGGAATATCTCTTCCGGAATCTTTTTATCATTGATTCTTACTTGTGTATTTTATCCTTTTGTGGAATTTGACCTTTTGCCTGGTCAGGGCATTCGTTAGAATCTGTATAGGGTTGCTATAAAATGTGTGTACTTATAGACGAATCAATTTTTGGCGCCGTTGCCGGGGAGGCATTTGCTACGATTTTTATCCGACTTTGATCTGAACTTGTCTTATTATTAGTATATCATATTAAAAAAAAAACACACAAAAATATTTTTCTTTTCTTTTTATTAATACATATCATATAAAAACCAAAAAACCAAAAAAAAATCAAAAATATAAAAAAATTGTCCATAAAAAAATTAAAATTCACTAATTGGTAAAATACCAAA
>BQNB010086020.1:0-28306 GCA_026074375.1 Tanacetum coccineum | reverse complement strand
ATCTTGAGTTCTTGAGGGTGACGATTTTTAAGGGTGAAAGGAAATTTTTTATAAAAGTTGTGTGTGTGTTTCACAAATGGCACAATAAGTCCCTAGAGTTTACACTATGATGCTTAACTACTTATTATTGCTATTCATTCCCTAAATGCATAAACACATAACATTTAAGGCACAAATAAGCTAAACCTAATTAACTACCCTTTAATTGTTAACCCGTTATAATTGTTAACCCGTTATTGTTTAAAACCTTTTACCATTTAATCCTTGATGACTTTTTGAAGAAGCAATTTGACATTTTCTCCCTCTTAAACAATGACCCATTTTGTATTTAAAGAGCTGTAGTCGTTGTTTGAGTGGTCAAATGCCTTAAAAATCATTTTCTGATAAATTACTGAGATGATTATTTTATTTTTGAAAAATCAACACCATGAAAATAAGATTTCTCTTATTTTGACACATAAGCGCACTGACACGTACACTCATGGAAAAAGAAAGCACGGGTTGTGATGCAAAGTAATCACAAGCCTTTGCATGGTCATAAAGTAGACCATGCCCGAGAATAAATTCCCATTGAGAGGTCAAGTTTCCTTTTTGAAATACTTGCCTTTAAGATGATGACCGGGTTGCTATCTGAAATAATAGCAAGCCATTTTTGGCATGTTTTAAAAGCTTTTGAACTTCTGCTCGAACTTCATTTACAGCCTCGTATCATTATTAAATGACATTTCTAAGGCCGTAAATGTTATCGATTTTTAGAAGACATGCCAGAGATACATATTTTTATATTTTTCTAATTTTTTAATTTTTTATTTTGTTTTTGAAAAATTTATTTAAAAGAAAAATATTTTCGTGTTTTTATGTTTTCTTATGTACATATGATACAGGATATACCACGAGTTACCACCTTTATCGTCCTCTTCCTCTGTCAGACGTTTTAGCGTTTCTGAGTAAAACTTCTCATCCCCAGCTTGTCGATAAGGAATTCAATTATTTCTTGACATAGAGCCTTGGTGAAGATGTCTGCCAACTGATATTCCGTTCTGACAAAGTAAAGCTCGACGACTCCATTCTCCACTTGCTCTTTAATGAAGTGATATCTGATGTAAATATGCTTTGATCGAGAATGTTGAACATTGTTGCAGCATAAGGCAATAGCGCTTTTGTTATCACAGTACATTGGAATTTTATTGAATCTAAGGCCATAGTCGGTAAGTTGTGATCTCATCCATAAGACTTGAGCACAACATCCAGACAAGGCTATATATTTAGCTTCCGTACTGGATATCGCAATGCTTTTTTGCCTTTTTGATGACCAGCTAACAAGTCTATCTCCTAACAGTTGCATACTTCTATTGTTCCCACTTAGTTAGTGAACAATAACTACAAAGTTACCATTAACTAACTCATGGCTAGAAAGTAAAGAAAACAATTTGTTATTTGAAAAGATTTTTGTACATAAATATAGCTAGTAAGTAAGAGACCCAAAAATGACTTTTCAACGTTTAACTATTTTTATTAAGAATTATACCCCATTGTATGCAGAACTACAATGGGGATTGAATGACAAAGTGTGTATGTGTGATCTCTTCACTAATAACTTTGCATAAACCTAAAGTGTTATGCAAAGTTAACTACTATGCTAACCAACTGATCTTGCTCAGGGACTTAGTAGATTTAGAGGAGTAGATGTATCTCTATTACAATTTCTATTCTAGGTATGGGACAAATGCTCTTTCTAAGTTCAGTCCTGACACTGAACTTGTCTTACACCCTCTTTAGGATAAGTTGACTTCAGGAGATAAGAGCTTAGACTTATCTACTTTTAAACTATCCCGCCTATTTTTTAGTCTTTTGTCTTCAGGGTTATCTAGTTGTTGGAGATCGTGTGGGGCTTAGTGAGTCTATTGCCATAACTCACTAAACCCATCACCTTATTCTTTGGCTCAGGCTTCATTCACTGAGTACCGCCTTACTAAATGCTAGAGTCTTTCTTGTAGACTTAGGCTGCGCATCTTAAAGGTAACTCACTGAGCGACTATTCACTTAGTAACCTTAAATTGTTAAAAGATAATCACACTTAGGTTATTTTGTATTCAAATCCTAAGTGAGGAATTAGTGGGCAATGACATTGGCCTAACAATCTCCCCTTATTTGGATATAATCATAGCCTAAGTGTTTATCAGTGTGAGCGAGTACATACAACTTCTTCTCACACTTATTTATAGAGAGCCTTTTAAGGATACTGAGTTCAACCAAAAGATACTTCATTAAATGATTACAAGAACCTATTATCTATTACAAAAAATAACAAAAAAATTACATCATAAGTACTTAGTTCATCTTATATCCAAGGGCTTCTAACTTGACTTTCTTTGACTTGAGCTTCTCGATCCGAATGTCCAGCAATGAGTTTCTTTAGTTTCAAGTTGAACCTTGCATTCTCAGGTGACTTAACCATAGAGGCAGCTACAAGATATGACATGATAGATTCCATTCCAACTTTGTCAATATTGCTTCATCTTTGAAATTCTTGATCTCTGAATTCATCAGTGAAGAAGATCCCATACTCAGGCTCTTCTATGACTATGTTGTTGATAAACGGAACATTTTCAGGGAGAGTTCGATTGCATTCCAATCCAGGGATTTTTGTTTTAGGCTCAAGTTCCATGTGTTTCCTCTTCTTTTTTGAGGATTGAGACGATGCTTATTCAGGATCAGGAGCAGGAAGTGCTGACTTGATTCTAAGTTCCTCAAGAATTTTTCTTACCCTTTCATACCTTCTGCTTATGGAATTCATCAAGTCATGTACAACTGCATTTATCTTTTTAGGAATGATTTCCCTCAGTTCATCCAATTCAGAGATACCAAATGCAACAAAGGCAAAAGGTCTATAGACATCAAAGTTTCTACCATCAGTACCTCTGTAAACTGTTATGACCACTGGCTTGATCTTTGGATGAATCTTGATGTCAGTAATAGTCTCAGGCTTCAATCTGTTATTGATGGTCTACATGTAGCTTTCAAACTTATGCTTTCTAAGTTCAAGAGCTTTTTTTACCTTCTTAGTGTGTTCTCTTTTGAGAACTTGGTATGAACTTCTCAACTGCTTTGGCACTTGCAATTTTCCTTGGGCCAAGTCCAATATTTTCGGCTCTTCTTCACTACTTTGATTACTTCAGACTTGAATATGGCAAGGAGTTTGGCCTTTTCCTCATCTTTCTTGACTAGTTCTTCCTTATCCATTTGTTCTTGAAGTTGTTTAGCAGTGAGATGGTACACCTCTCCATTTATTTTATAAGGAATAAGAGCATTAGGATCAGGACAAACAATGGTTGATGCATGCACCAGTCTCTTTGAGAGATCCTTATCTGACTCAGTTGCAATCCTTTTTCCTTTATCACGTTTTGGAACTGGTTGAGAGCTTTCAGGACGAGTGATTATTGTAGTGATTGGTTAAGCTTGAATTGGTTGAATTGTTGATATTAGAATCGCCCTTTTTGGTTCTTCAGTCTCCCTCTCAGTGTGAGAAGGAGGGTCTTCAGTGGCAGTGTTGGTTGTATTCTCCCCCTTAACATTTGCTGGAATGTAAGTAAGAGCAAGTGTTGGAGTGACACTGCCTGAGGACTAGCCTTTAAAAATTTCATACATCTTAGTCATCATATTCTTGATGGAGTGTGTATCTTCCTTAAGAGAGGACATGCTAGACTAGATATGGTTTTGGGCCCTTTCAAGACCTAAAAGTCTGGAGCTAAGATTCCATGCCATGTTGGTAAAGGATTTGGCCCATGCAACTAGCTCTTCATCTTGTTTAAGAGCATGAGCCTGAAGAGTATCCATAGATGACTAAAGATCAGTAATGTTTATGGAGAACTTGGTGAATAATTTAGTGGCTTCAGTGATTTTCTTTTTGATGACAGTTGACAGCATTTTTTATTTCTTTGAGAAGCTCGGTGATGATATTGAGGCCTTTGTAGAGATCACTGATAGTATTGCTGCTTTAGTCAAGATAACTCGTGGAGGCTTCTACCAACTTGTTAGTCTGATCTTGATGAGCAATGTTTTCATCATAGTAGTCATTAATGGATGCTTTGAGATCAGCATAATTAACCGCAGCCTCTTCATGCTTTTCCTAGTTGTCCTTAGAGATCTTGATAAACAACGCCTTTGACATCTTCCTGAGATACTTAACCAACTAGCGTTCAGTGAGTGGAAGAGTGTTGTTATATTTCTTGAGAATGTCATCACTGGAGGAGTCAGTATCTCTGAAGCTTCAGTAGATGGAGCAAGAGATGACTGAGGCTTGACTGCCTAAGGAGGAGGAGACTGATGGTGTGTTTCAACAATGCCAGTGGCCCGAGGTTCTTCATCTATTTCTTCACCAGCTCCTAAGACACCCTCCTCACTTTCATCATCAGATAAGAGAATAGCTCTCACATCTGCATAAGTAGATAGTACAATAGGTTAGGTATCCAGTTCCCCTTCATGCGAAGGCTTGCCTTCGTTTTCGGGCAGGGACTGGTACCTCAATCTAGTGGGCTGGGTCTGGTCCACCTGGTACTTAGCACCAGTCCCTAAGAGATCAACAACAGGAGGGTGTACTTGTTCCATATCAGCAGATGGTATGTTTCCCCCTGAGTCTTTGTCCCCAAGTGACCCCTCAAGATGCGCCGTGGTTTTAGCCATTCCTTTATCAGAAGTTATAGAAGTTATGTCCCTATCAAGGGGTTGTTTGTTTCCCCCTGAGTCTTTGGGATGAGTAGCAGTACTCTCAGGCAAAGGTTTTGATTTACGAGTACCCTCATCGATTGTGGAAGGCAATCTCGTACTAGCGAGTTATATGTCTCTCTAGATCTTAGAGATCAGGTACGGTGCCGGAGGAAACTGAGTGGGATTGCTTAAAACCCTCCGTTAGCTTGGGTGGTGTTACCTTGGTCTTAGTGGGTGGTCTTTTGGACTTAGGCCTTTTGCTATTCTTAGAGAGTGCTCTTGGAACCTCAAGGCCTTGTGACTTGGGTAAGGTGTGAGTCACAGTCTGAGATTTCCCTTTTTTGGCTTTGCAGGCAAAGGAAGTGGTGACACTGAATCCTTCTGATTGTTTACAGCAATCATATGTGTAAAATTAGAGTTACTCAGGATGCCAGGTAAAAACCCAAAATTTTCATCCTGAGTGTAGTCAGAACCCAGTAACACTTGTAAAGCACATGAGATGAATCTAAGGTATGAAACGTATTTCAGCCTATACTTATTCAGTAGCTTGGTTACAAGATCACTGTAAATGATCTCCCCTATGTCAACCTTAGTCCTAGTTATGAGACATCAGGCTAAAATCTGCTAGATGGAGTTTACTTATTTAGTGGAGGAGTAGTTCCCGCCGAGAACCTGAATCACAAAAGTGAACAGAATTCTCCAAGCCACGGGAAAGGAGTTTTTCAGGACTAAGGTTTTTTCTAGGTAACTCAGATTGATGGCAATTTTGCCTAATTCTTTCTTGACACCCTTAGGTGTAGGATGAGCCACATTGTAACCTTTTCCCCTTTTTTGTTTTAAATATTTCATTTTTAGTCCTTTGACTATTTGACGGTTGTTAGTTTATTCAGATTTTGAAAACTTGATGAGGAATTCCTTGAGTGGGCGTTTCTCAGGCTCATCAGTTGATGGAAAAGGGTCAAAGCAACAGCAGTGCTCTAAAACTCCCTGAGTTAAGTTCTGATAGACCATTGAGGGACAGTTGGTAAAAGCATTGTACAAAGGACAGTTTCACAAAAATTTCATTATGGGCTTGTAGGCAGGCACATTTAGTGGGTAGTTAAAGTTACCCACCACATTGTTGGTCTGAAAAATCACGTTGTCCACAGTCATGTTTATCCATTGAAGAGCATACTTGATTGTTTGTTGTTCTTTGCAATAGTGATCATGAGTTTTGTTTTGAAAATAAAAATTTTACTGGGAGAATTCCCACCAGATGGTCACAATTTTTATTTCAAACTGTTTGTTGCGTAAAATGGTGATATGCTATCAAAAAGGGACTTTACGAAGTTGGTATCTTTGTATGGAACTACGTTTTTTTTTTTTTTTGACAAAATAAAACGTTTGAAATAAGTATTGCAATGAATAAATGATTAAGAGATAAGCTTTTTATCAAAAAATTGAAGAACACCCACACTTTTGCTTTGAGAGAGAATTTGAGTAGACTTTATTTGCTTTTGGAAATTTGTGTGTGTTTTTGTTTTGAAAAAGGGTATTTCTAGAGGGTGTGTGAAAAGGTTTTGATTATTTTAAAAATTCATTTTTTTGGACAACAGATAAAATTGTTTTTAGGATACACATTTTATGCTATAACACATAGTTGCACGATTCCTTTGTACAAGCTACTTGCTCTGCGGTTTCGTTGTCTTTCACTTTTGCAGTGTGGACGTATGGATAAACAGTCAAGTTTCTTTTGATTAGACATGTTGGAATAGATTGTGTGCATGGGAGTGAGCATTAAATGCTTGTTGGGGTTAATTGAGTGAAATTAGAAGTGGGGGCCCATGACTATTGGATGACAGTTAGATAAGGAATATTTGTTCCTTATTTAATGTGTTCAGTCACCAACCTAGGACATTAAGTAACTAAATACTTGGAGCATTTAGGTTACTTATTCTAATGTGTCCCTGAGTGTCATGGGTTTCATGTGGGTTTAAGGGAGATGGTGTTAGGGGAGAAGAAATATACACCAATCTGAATACGATTATATCAGGAGGACTGATTAATTCAACTATTCAACATGCCTAATTCTGCTTTTAGTCTGTGAAAGTAGGTTCATCTAGGGGTTTAGTGAAGATATCAGCTAGCTGATACTCAGTGGGGATGAAGTGTAATTCAATATCTCCTTTAAGGATGTGATCCCTGATGAAATGATATCTAATATCATATGCTGGTTTTAAGTGAGTACTGGTTTTGTTGGTATTTGCAATGGCACTGGTGTTGTCACAAAATATGGGTACCATCTTATAATGAATGTCATAGTCACTGAGTTGACTTTTCATCCATATGATACTTACACAACACCAGCAACAGCAACATATTCAGTTAAGCTGAGGACATAGCCTTTGATTGCTTTTTCTTGGCACTCTAACAAACAATTTTCCACAAGTATTTGGCAGGCAACCGAGGTGCTTTTCTACCATATTGCAACAATCATAGGTCTAAGTTTGAATATCTTTGATATCAGTAGCTGAACATTTAGGATAATACAAACCAAGGGTTGGGTACCTTTTAGGTAACATGAGGATTCTTTTCATAGACGATTGAAGTGATTCCTTTGGATTGCGACTTGAATCTTGCACATAGGATATGGAGAATTGGATATCAGGCCTTGTTAAGTCAAGTACATCAGTGACCCAATCATTCCCCTGTATGAGGTCTCATTAACTGATTTGCCAGCTAAATTAGGACCTAAGTTATTTGGAGGAACCATAGGTGTTTTCACTGAGGAACTATCAGAAATTTTATATTTCTTGAGTAAGTTCCTGGTGTACTGTTCTTGACAAATTGAAATTCCTTTGTCATCCTGCTCGATTTGCAATCCAAGGAAGTAGGTGAGTTCACCTATCATACTCATTTCAAATTTCTTTGTCGTCAATTTCTCAAACTGTTTACAAAGTTTATAAACATGTTGAGCCAAATTTGATGTCATTATATTCACTTGAACAAGAGTACTTCTCCTTTTGATTTATAGATAAACAATGTGTTATCTATTCTTCCAATGGCAAACTTATTTTGAATAAGGAAAGTAGAGAGAGTCTCATACCATGCCCTTGGTGCTTGTTTTAGCCCATAAAGAGCTTTGTCAAGTTTACAAACATAGTCAAGGAACTCACTTTCAAAGCCAGGAGGCTGTTTGACATAAACTTATTCTTTCAGTTTACCATTCAGGAAGGCACTTTTGACATCCATTTAGTAAACTTTGAAGTTCATGTATGTGGCAAACGCAAGAAATATCCCGATGGCTTCCATTCTTGCCACTGGTGCAAAGGTTTCATCATAGTCAATTCCTTATTCCTGACTATACCCTTGTGCAACTAGTATTGCTTTATTCTTTGTTGTTGTGCCATGCTCATCTTTCTTGTTCCTGAATACCCATTTGGAACCTATGGCTATTTTTCCATAAGGGAGAGGAACAAGAGTCCATACTTTGTTTCTATAGAACTGATTCAGTTCTTCCTGCATGGCATCAATCCATCCTGGGTGCTTCAGTGCCTTAGATACCTTTTTAGGCTCTATCTTAGAGAGAAAATCAGCAAATAGACATTCACTTGCTGAGGCAGCTATAAGCTTGGCAGCCATGCTTCTTGTAAGCATGCCTTCACCAGGATCACCAATGATATTTACAAGTTCAATGTGTTGATCTCTTGACCATCTATCCTGAGGAACAGGATGAGAACTTGTAGAGGCTTGATTTGTGATGTGAGACTGAGTGACATCAGGGACTAAAGGTTCAGTAATGGATCCTGAAACTTTAGTATTGTTCCCTGATGGTACATCAGTGGGTTGAGTGATCATTTGATCATTCTGAACATTTTGTTCATGTGTCCCTTCAGTGTTGATTGGATCAGGAGGACCTTTATCATCCTCAGTGTGAGGTATTTCAGGCTCATTAGGAGCAATTACTTCAGGGACATGGTTTTCTTAGGTAATTTTAGTGAGTGGACATCCATGAAGAATGATGTAGTATGAGACATTAGAATATACTTGATATTGTCTAGATGGGTCTCCTCTTGAAATTCATCGGTGGATAATCATAGAAGGGAATCATAATTCCTATCTATCTACTAAAGGTATTAGTTAACCCGATGGCTTCCATACTTTCTCAATGTTAATGATAATGTCTCTTATTTGTTGTCTTCTTGTGTTATAGACTCTGAAAGCCTTTGAGATAGAGGAATATCTTAAGAAATATCCATCATCAGCTTTAGCATCAAATTTGCCTAGATGACCCTTGTGATTATGAATAAACATAGGACATCCAAACATATAAATTGTAACTGATATCTGGAATTCTTTTCCTGAATATTTCATAGGAAGTTTTATCATGTCTTTTGACAATGATTGATCTATTTTGAGTATAGCAGGCTATTCTGACTGCATCGTGCAAATGTGCTAGAAAGTACTGATTCATTCTAGCATAGTTTGAGCAAAAAAACACCTCAATTAGAGTTCTGCTCTCCTTTAAGCATAACCATTTTGTTCAAGTGTATAGGGAGAAGAGAAATTTTAAGAGATTTCTTTCTCATCATAGAAACTCTCAAGCTCATGATTTCTAATCAGTCCCATTATCAGTTCTGATTTGTTTGACCTTTACATCATTTTGGTTTTGTACCATCCTGATAAAAGACATAATCATTTCAGGTGCTTGACTCTTCTTCATGAGAAAGTATACCCATGTGTACCTTGAATACTCATCAACAATGACTAGGGTATATTTCTCATGATTTATGGACATTGGACTTACTGGTCCAAACAAGTCCATATGAAGAAGATGCAAACACTTCCTGATGGAGAAGTTTTGTTTAGTTTTGAAGAAGTCATGGGCTTCCTTTTTTCACATGATGTGCAAGGTTTATCCTTTGAATAAACTAGTGAAGGAAGACTAAGAACTTTGTTTTGTTTGGCAAGTTTATTAATGTTCTTGAAATTGAGATGTGATAGCCTTTTATGCCATAGCCAGTTTACACTTTCTGAGGCTTTGTGGGTGGCCAAAAGAAGCAGGCTCCATTTGGAGTCAGTGATGACATGTCAAGGACATATACGTCATTTCTTCTAGGTGTTATCAGGACAATTTCTTTATTAGCATTAAATATTGTTCCTTGCTTATCATCAAACTATACAATATACTTAGCATCATAGAGTTGACTAATGCTAATTAGATTGTACTTAAGACCATTTACAAAGGCTACTTTTGTAAAAATTATACCCCCACATTTTATTGAATCATATCCCTCAATAATACATGATGAGTTATCACCGAACACTACCTTAGGACCAGGTTGCTCTACATATTTGTGCAGATAACTCTTGACACCAGTCATACTCCTTGAGCATCCACTGTCCAGGTACCAGATGGGCTCCTTGATGTGTCTCTAAATAAATAATGAACTTGGGTTAGTTTCTTTTGTAAACCCACTTTTTGGTGGGCTCCCTGGCCTTTGCAGCCTGAATTTTCTCACCTCTTTTGAAGTGATCAAATTCATTATGGTCAGAGGTGGAGTGTACAGTGCTTTACCTAGTTATTAATTTTCCTTAATTGAGGACTCATTAGACTAAGAGGATTCAGCTAGTACTCCTCCTCTAATCTGAATAACACGATTGTGTCCATAGGTAGAGTGATCATATCTTCCATAGATTTCACACTGAGGGTAGTTTCTACAATCATCAGGTATGTGATCATTAAAACCACAATGTGTGCATGGTGGGAAAGGCTTTGCCTTTGCTCTCAGGATCTGCTTGGAAGAAGATGCATATTGATAAGGCTGAGCCTTGTAGTTCTCACTTCTTTTTAGTAAGGTAATATACATCTCATGATCTGAGGTCCTATGATCCTCCTTTCCCCTTTTGCATTTTCAGGCGTAGAGAATCCTATAGCAATCATACTTATATGATTGGTTTAGTAATTATTGTGGCTTTTAAATGGCTTGGGATCTGAGTGATTTTTGATGAGCAGTACTCTGAACTTTGTGTTTAGAGTCTTGACTTATTTTGATGAATACCAACTCGATTTGGATGACTCAGCCTTTTGAATCTTTGAATTTGATTCTTGAGTCTTTTGGTCAAAGTTAACCTTTTATCTGATTAACATCTGAACAAGTTTTGTTAATTCATTTAATTTTGACTCTTGTTTAGTGTCTTTGGACTTCTTAGGAAACTGTAAGGTGTTTTGGTTAGATTCATTTAACAGTGACAGTCCTGAAACCACTTTTGTTAGAAGGATATCATGTGTTCAGGCTTTGTGTGTTTCATGATACCTAAGCCTGGTCTCTGTTTAAGAGAGTGGAGGTAAAAGGTCAATGGCAGTACCTCTGAGCTTGGTGAAGCTCCCTGAAGAATTTTTAGGGGAGGTAGTGGAGTAAGGAATTCAGCTTCAGAATCTTTGGATGATTCAGGGGTATTTGAAGTTTCAAGAGACTCATTGACAACTTGACTTTCAGGGACTAGAAAGTCTTCCTGTAAATAAGTGATGAAATCAAATTTCGTTAATTTTAATAGGCTTCTTTTATTCCATGTTATCTAACCCACTTTTGTATAGTTATTCAAAGAATTGTTATTAATCGTTTATAGTTGAGAAATTGCATAATTTTGGAGTAATTGGTGAAGTTAGCAAGGCGCGCATTAAGAGCTTAAATGAAGATATTTTGAAGATATATTCTGAAGGACCCAATACGCCGTATCCATCATAGAGATATGGCGTATCCGTGCTGCACTTACCAATGAACTCAGAAGGATTAAAAGAATCAATACGCCATATCTCAGAGAGATATCAATAAGCCATATTCAAGATTAGTATTTAAATATTCTAGAAGAATAATCAAGCGTGGTTCCCTACTCAATAAATCCTCAATACGCGTATTCAACTCGACTTTCCAGACTTATAAATATGATAAACTCAAAAATACAAGTTTTGAGTGTGCTAAATCATATTTCGATACCTAAACCATAAAAGTCGATTTTCAAAGGAGAAAAAGAGCATAAGAGGCCGAGCAACGTTATCAATTCCATATGAGACAATGTGTAATTCCATATACTTTAGTAATCGTTCAGTTTTTGGTATCATTCTTTAACTCGGTTAGTTTACCTTGGCTAAATATTTGCTCTTGTATTTATTATGACGTTTGAAGGCTAATACCTTCAGGTATTAGCCATTGTTATGAAGATCTGAATGTTTGGTATTTGTTTTTCTCGATTTCTTTATTTATTGTTGTATGCTTGTTTATGTTTATCAATTTATACTTGTTTACGCGCTTTTGTATGCGACCTATCATTCAACTGGATCTAGTGAAGCGGACCAAGTAGATCTAGAGTCCGGAATAACTCTCCATATAGTGATTTATACATATATAGTTATAGTTACACAAATATTATCCTTCTAAGTCTGTGTCTAGGATACGCTTTGCCAATGGTTTATTGATCATGTTGACTAGCAGGTGACCTAGATAATTCAACAAGTAACATTCTGATTCCATTGGATAGTTGGACAAGTGGGCTACTAGTGTATAAATTGCCATTAAGCGGTAAGTTGGTAAAGTCTCTATGAGCTAGGGTTTAACATGATCACCATTGCTTTAATCCCTAAGATAGATTATAATCAGTAAATAAGGATGCTTTAATTGTGACAGAATTAATGTGTCTAGGTCTTAGAATGATGTAACGCCTAAGTCTTAAGAATGATATGCCACCTCGAGAGAAGAAATCATTGCACTTAATAAACAAACCAACTTTCTAATCGGATTAATAATGGTTAATACAGTTTTTTATATAAGATTCGACCGCTCTTTTATCTTTTGTTAATTAGCTTGCGTGGGTTAAAGTGCCTTGAATTGATTGTAGTCACCAACCAAACCGTGCCAGTCTCTCAGGCTAAAAACCCCCTTTTCCCGTTAGAATTAGGATTTAGACTGACATAGGTTTAACATAGGTTTAGAATAGAATAGAATTAACATAGAATAGATACACAAAATATATTATTCAAATATGATAGATTTAACCTCGCTTCAAGTGTTCGACACCCTACTTACCACGAAACTACTACCGATCGGGTACACTGCCCGTTAAAGTGTTGTTTTTGGTTTAGTCGGCAAAATATAAATTTAAAACTTGAATCAATAAAATATACACCACACAACGACACATTAATTTTTTGGCGCCGTTACCGGGGAATGAAAATTAATCTTGACTTTTATTTGATATTTTGGTTTTTAATATTAGAATAGATCTAACCATTAGGATTAGTATAATTTAGATTAGTGTATATTCTTGTATATTATGTAAATGTTGTATATTTGTGTTTAATTGTTTGCGTATTTAATTGTTTTTCTTAAATACACTGTTCTTGTCGACAGTTGAATACGGCATATCCTCTTCCATTGGATACGTCTTATCCAGTTCTCTAATAAAGCGTATTCATCCCAACTGATTAATACGGCGTATCCACCTCCATTGGATATGGTGTATCGATCGTCTAAAACAGAAACTAAAATCTTGGTTTTCCTATTTGATTTTCGTGCCAAATTTTTTTACCTTTCTTCGGAACAAATTCTACTGATTGTTTATCCCTTGTTTCAGGTAGTGCATGACAAGGAGTTCTACGAACGAACTATTCACACCTTACAAAGAACCTAAACGAGAATTTCAAATATCAAAGAGACACTTCAAGACTCTAAGTCTTGACGAATTGAGATCGCCTGATTTCAATCTACTTTCTGACCAAGAATACTCGGAGGAAGAAGAAGCAGAAGCAATTGCTCGGAATCAATGAGCTATACTGAGCAAGTCCCGCAACAGGACTATGATCGGGAGTCGCTAGGCTAAAATTGATAAACAAAAGATCAATTTGAACTAAAAGGGACATATTCTTAAGGAGTTCGAGAAAACCATTAGCGTTCAGATAATGAGGATGAAAATAATGAACACATGAGAAAGTCTCGAAATAGTTGACTATCCATGTTTTCCTAACATCACTGTGGATCAACTAATGCTTCGAGTCTTCCTTATATCCCTAACTAGAGCCGCAAGTCATTGGCTAAGAAACAAACCAACTGGTTTAATCAAAAATTAGAAATATCTTAAGACTAAGTTTTTGAACAAATATTGCCCACCTGGTCGAACTACGAAGAAAATGGAGGAAATCAACAACTTTCAGCAAGAGCCAGATGAAACCCTTTATCAAGCATGGGAGCGCTTTAAAGAACTCTTGATGAAGTGTCCTCAACACTATTTAACTGAGACGCAGGAGGTAATTTTGTTCTATAATGGGTTGGATGTTCCAACACGACAGATTCTTGAGTCAAGAGGTGCCGTTCCAACTACGACTGCTGCAGATGCCAAAACGGCCATCCAAGAAATGGCTGAATACTCTCAAAAATGACACAATGGAACATCTAGAGGAAGAAGTACTGAGACTTCTAACGGACTGGCTGCTAAACAAGAACAACTTAACAATCTAGGAAGGTAAATCAAAAAGGTAAATGAAGAAGTTTATGCAGCACAAGTAGGATGTGAACAATGCAAAGGACCCTATTACACCAAAGATTGCCCACTAAAAGAAGATGGAAAAACTCTCGAAGAAGCTTACTACACGCAATTTGGTAGACCTTTTCAAGGAGGGGGATATAGAGCAACAGCTCCAGGGTACTATCAAAGGAACAACGCAAATCCTTCGTACCAAGAACGAAGGCAATCTATGGAAGATACCCTGAGCAAATTCATGAGTGAATCATCAAAGAGACACGAAGAAAATTCTAATTTGATCAAAGAAATCCGAGCTACGACAGATGCTGCCATAAGGAACCAAGGAGCATCAATCAAAACTTTATAAATACAAATCGGGAAAATGAGCAAGGTACTATAGAAAAGAGGATTTGGAAGCCTACCAAGCTCAACTGAAACAAACCCGAGAGACCAAGTCAAGTTGATTTCAACCACTATTGAAGCTGATTCATACTCGATATGCCATATTGGATCATCCCAATACGCCGTATCCACTGGACAATACAAGTCAAGACAAACGACGGTTCCTTTTCCAAGTCGTTTGGATAATCATTACTGTGAAGATGAAGAGGGGAAATATAGACCAAAATTCATGGAATCTTATGGAGCTTCACATATCAATAAAACCATACCCCAAAAGGAGAAAGACCCATGGAGTTTCACTCTACCTTGCTTTATTAATAATACTTGCTTTGACAATGCCCTTGTTGACTTAGGAGCTAGCGTTAGTGTTATACGTCTCTTGACCTACCTTAAGTTAGGATTAGGTGAATTAGCTCACACTAAGCTGACAGTGGAATTGGCAGATAGGGGAAGTGAAATATCCAAAAGGAATTGCTGAAAACGTACAGGTAGGAATTGGTAAATTTACTTTTTCAGTAGACTTTATAATTCTTGATATGCCAGAGGATATCAAAGTACCCTTGATCCTCGGAAGATCAATATTGTCTACCGCCTGTGCTAAGATTGATGTTTACAAAAGAAAGATTACATTAAAGGTTGGGGAAGAAAAGATTATTTTCAAGTGTTAACTGCTAGTAGTTTAATTAAGAGGGTCTACATGCTAAGTTTGAGAGAAAGAATGGAACTTGATTTAGAAGCTAGGCTTATGGGAGAGACTTTGGTGTTAAATAGATCATTAGACCCTTTCTTGGAAGATTACATTAAATTATATCATCTAAATGAACCATTTAAGCTTAGAAGGAATTCAAGGTGATGATTTAAATGCCCACCATTGAGGAAGGTGAGGTAATTAAGGAATTTAAAACTAGGGATAAAGATCTTGATACTAGAATTAATGATTACCCTAGTTATTGCGACGATGATAAGAAAATCCATATAGATTGTGCTCACAATTTAAAGTTTTCATGCACGATAGGATTTGAATTTACTCATGCTAACTTTTTCCCATTATTGTATGTCAATGTGATGTCTAAAAAGTTTCATAATTCAATAATGAAAGATAAGATGGTGTGCAAAGGAAATAATGTTGTAGGAGCCTTAATGAATGTGCCTATTTTTGTTGGAACCTTTTCTATTATGACTGACTTTGCAGTTTTAGAGGATATGGATGCTTATCGTGATGAAGGAATGGGCGATGTTATTTGTAACACCCCCAAAATGGGTCGCAGCGGAATATGGGTTGGCGAGTGTTACTTCATAGATCAATAGCACGAGATATGAGAACGACCTCTATATGAGTCGTTTAAAATTGATACATTGGATTAAATAGACTTGTTTGTTACAATAGCCGAAGCTTAAATAGTTCATCCGTGAAAAGTAAAGATTTTAAGACATAACAAATATTCCCAAAATGTAATGCATCCAAATCTTTATAGTAATGACTCCAAAATGATGACCACCAATGTATCTTGTTTCTCGTTCATTATTGACCTGATGAAAAACCTTGCTTTAAAAGTAAAAATAAAATTGGTGAATTCACAGGTTTAGTAAATGATATTAAATAGGGACCCAAGATTTCCAATGTAAGACATGTAACAACATACAATTCTTAAAAGTAATTTCGAGTGCATAAGCTCATGACTCCGAAGCTCGACATTTTATTATGTATGCAATTTAATGCACTAATGTGCCCATGTAGATGTTCAACCCGCAACATCCAAATTGTTCCGACATGTATACGTTCGTTGTTTCAGTACTGTCGAAACCGATGAGCGCTACTCACCCGAACGGGGATGTCAATCCCAAATAGATCTATTCATAACATTCGCGCTCGCTAACTAGCATAAATATTTTTTGGAAAAAAACCTAGGTTCATGAAAGTGGGCAATAGTGGGTTTAGCTACTTAGGCCAACTCGTAATATGTTTAAAAGAGTACTTGCGTCCAAATGTAAAACAATGCATGTTTCTCACCCCAAAGTTGTAAAACAATATAATTGTGTAAAAGCGGGGCTATGAACTCACCGTAAGTGAATGATTGATTATCTAAATCAAATGAGTGAATCGCCTCGGCAATTTGACATGCAACCTAATTATTATTTAGGTGTTTGCAGTTACATGTATTTCATATTATTAACACAAAATGTCGTATAGTTACACCACCACCTAATAGTTTTTATTAATTCTTTAAAAGTTAAAACAATAATTAACTCGTACTTTGTTAAATTAAAGTATATATATTTGTACTCGTAACGAAAGTATTATTTTATTTACTAATGTATCATTTGTAAAATGTATGATTTAATAATGATATGTCATTATTAACTTAATTGTTTCGTAAAAGATTGTATAAAAATAAAAGTAATGCGCGCGTGTTTTAAAACTTCATATCTTTATCGTTTCGACTCCGTTTTATACGTTTCTTATGTCCACGTCTCCGTTATTTAAAAAAACAAATTTATCAAAAACATCATATTTATACAGTTAAACCTCTGTGAACAGTAATTTTTACTGTTCATCACAGTTTATAAAAACTATTTTTATAAAATTAATTTTATGTAACTTGTTTAAATCATAACTCGTTCGTTATAGTTCCGTTTCTCGAGATCCTTATGTCCTTGGATTAGTATTAAGAAAATTTATTAAAATATTATTTTTATAAAATTTAAATCCCTGATGAACAGTAGTAATTACTGTTCATAACAGTTTATAAAAATTGTTTTTATAGAATTAATTATATATAACTTGTAAAATACGTAACTTGTTCGTTATAATTCCGTTTTTCGAGTTCTTTATGTCCGTGGGTTCGTATTAAGGAATTTTATCAATTATTACATTTAGGATTTTTACCTCGAAGGAACAGTAAACTTTATTATGTTCATCACAGTTTTAAAATTTGTTTTTTTTTTAAATTCTATATATATATAACTTGTAAAATCCATAACTTGTTCGTTATAATTCCGTTTTTCGAGTTCCTTACATGCTCATGATCCTTGTAAAGAGCACTATTTTTATAAATATAAAACATAGGGTCTATAGTTTGAATTTCAGTAGTAGCTATAAAAATAAAATTAGGGTTTCTAATTAAACAAGTTAGTTTACAATCATTTTATTTAAGAACCTTGCACCATTATTTTAACAAGTGTTATACCGTATATCTTACATGTATTTAGTCCTCTAATTGTCCATGTCATTTGTCCATATGAAATCCATAAAAATTTTTCCCCCAAAAAAAATTTACTTTATATAACTTAAAAATGATTAGGGGTGATTAACTTACACAACAAGTATGTACACAATAGAAAATTAATGAATGAACATTGAATACTTTAAATAGACCTTATAGAAGATGAGTGGGATGATGAACACAAGATGTAAACCCCAACCAAGCCTTCAAAATCAAAACCCTAATCAAGAAAACCCTAATTATGTTTTCTTGATAATTCCTTGTTAAACCCGAATCCAAGCTTGCCAACACCTTTAGTAACCTTAGATAACCTTACAATGAACACTTGAATGCTTGGATTGCCTTGGTTGCAAAATTAAAATGAAACCCTAAATGTTATATGTGTGCCGTGAGTTTAGGGCTCAAAAGAGAGAGGTTTTGCTTGAGTTTGCTTGTATGAAATGTAAGAGTGTAATTTGGGACCTAAGACTTTCCTTTTATAGCATAGATAAAACCTTAAACAACCTAAGTGAAACCATGGGAGTGAAATGGTTTAAGGACACATAAGTTGTAAGAGCTCTCCTCCTCCCAAGGAGTGGGGCCACGGTCATAGGGGGGGGGGGGGAGGTACACCTTGACAAGCCAATCTTTAGGAATTAGGGTCCAAGGTACAAAGTGTAAGGATTTACAAGTTGTAAAGAAAGACTTAATAGGAATTAAATCATTTATTTCATGTGTAAAAGCTCATATCCGGTTTTAAGATGATATAAGTGAGCAAAATAAATAAATTTTGAGTATTGGGTATAAATGTGGGTATTTGTTTAAGTGTAGATAGGTAAAGGTGCTTCCGGGTACGACCGAATGTAATTTATTCGAAAGTAAGGTTTTACTGTAAACCAACGAAAGATAAATTAGAAAAGGTTATTAAATTATACTCCAATAATTCCTTTATTTATTTTTAGAGTTTTACGCTGTTCGCTATATAATTATTATTTATAGTTGAATCGCGTAAACTAAAAATCATACGTTAATGTAAACGGACACACAAAACAAATTAAAGTTTACATCAAGCAAGTGTTATATGATTATTAGGAGTATAATTTATAACTTTTCATAATTTATTTTTGTTGGTTACGTAAAACGCTTACGTTTCGCAATAAATTACATTCGGTCGTACCCGGAAGCACCTTTACCTATCTACACTTAAACAAATACCCACATTTATACCCAATACTCAAAATTTATTTATTTTGCTCACTTATATCATCTTAAAACCGGATATGAGCTTTTACACATGAAATAAATGATTTAATTCCTATTAAGTCTTTCTTTACAACTTGTAAATCCTTACACTTTGTACCTTGGACCCTAATTCCTAAAGATTGGCTTGTCAAGGTGTACCTCCCCCCCCTTTTGACCGTGGCCTCCTCCTTGGGAGGAGGAGAGCTCTTACAACATGTCCTTAAACCATTTCACTCCCATGGTTTCACTTAGGTTGTTTAAGGTTTTATCTATGCTATAAAAGGAAAGTCTTAGGTCCCTAATTACACTCTTACATTTCATACAAGCAAACTCAAGCAAATCATCTCTACTTTGAGCCCTAAACTCAGGCACACATATAACATTTTGGGTTTTCATTTTTAATTTTGAACCCAGGAAATCCAAGCATTCAAAGTGTTCATTGTAACGGTTATCTAAGTTTCTAAAGGTGTTGGCAGCTTGGATTGGGTTTAACACGGAATTATCAAGAAAAATTAATTTGGGTTTTCTTGTTTAGGTGTTTTGATTTGAAGGCTTGGTTTGGGGTTTACATCTTGTGTTCATTGATCCCACTCATCTTCTATAAGGTCTATTTAAAGTATTCAATGTTCATTCATTAATTTTCTATTGTGTACATACTTGTTGTGTAAGTTAATCACCACCTAGATTCATTTTTAAGTTATATAAAGTATTTGATGATTTCATATGGACAAATGACATGGACAATTAGAGGACTATTACAATGTAAGATATACGGTATGAACATCTTGTTAAAAATATGTGCAAGGTTTCTTAAATAAAATGATTGTAAACTAACTTGTTTTATTAGAAACACTAATTTTATTTTTTAGCTTCTACTGAACTATTCAAACTATAAGACCCTATTTTTTATATTATAAAAATAGTGCGCTTTCAAGGATATGTGATTGTAAGGAACTCGAAAAAAAAAAAATAAAAAACGGAATTATAACGAACAAGTTATGGATATTTTTACAATGTTATTATATTTTAGACTTTATAAAAAAAACAATTTTAAAAACTGTGATGAACATTAAAGTTATGTTCATAGGAGGTAAAAATCTCCATAAATGTAATCTTTTTGATAAAATTCCCTTTAATACGGAACCCAACGTACATAAAATACTCGAAAAAAAAAAAAAACGGAATTATAACGAACAAGTTACGTATTTTACAAGTTATATATAATTAATTCTATAAAAATAATTTTTGTAAACTGTTATGAACAGTAATTACTACTGTTCATCAGGGATTTAAATTTTATAAAAATAATATTTTAATAAATTTTCTTAATACTAATCCTTAAAGGAATAAGGATCTCGAGAAACGGAACTATAGACGACGAGTTATGATTTAAAACTAGTTTCATAAAATTAATTTTATAAAAACAGTTTTTATAAACTATGATGAACAGTAAAAATTACTGTTCATCAGAGGGTTTAAACTTTATAAATATGATGTTTTGATAAATTGTTTTTAATACGGAGACGTGGACATAAGAAACATATAAAACGGAGTTCAGTCGTACGATATAAAGTATGAAGTTTTAAAAATCGCGCCATTACTTTTATTTTAATACAATCTTTTATGAAACCAATTAATTACTAATGAATTCATTATTTAAATCATAACATTTTACACTGATACAATTGTTAAATTAAAATAATATTTTCGTTTCGAGTAAATATATATTACTTTAATTTAAACAAAGTACGAGTTAAGTATGGTTTTACTTTTAAAGAATTAATAAAAATATTAGGTGGGTGGTGTAACTATACGGCATGTGATGTTTTAATTATATGAAAATACATTATACCTCATACGACCTTTAATTAATAGGTTGAAATTCAAAATTTGCCGAGGCGATTCATCATTTGATTTAGATAAATCAATCATTTCACTTCGGTGAGTTCATAGCCCTGCTTTTACACAATTATATTGTTTTACTTCTTTGGGGTGAGAAAACATGCAATGTTTTACATTGACGCAAGTACTCTTTTTAAAACATATTACAGAGTTGTGCCTAAGTAGTAAACCACTATTGCCACTATCATGTCTGTCAATTGTAGGTTTGCGATGCGCGAATGTTTATGGAATAGATCTATTTGGGATTGACATCCCCGTTAGGGTGGAGTAAGCTCATTGGTTCAGACAGTACTGAAACAACGAAGGTATGCATGTCGGAACAATTTGGATGTTGCGGTTGAACATCTCCATGGGAACATTTAGTGCATTAAATTGCATACATATTGTCGAGCTTCGGTTGTCATGAGCTCTAGTGGACTCGTAATACTTTTAAGATATTGTATGGTGTTACATGTCTTTCATTGGAAATCGTTGTGGTCCTATTTTATACATTACTAAACCTGTGGAATTCACCCAATTTTTATGTGACGTTTTTTAAGCATGTTTTTCTAGTCAATAAGTCGAGAAACAAGGTTACAGTGCGTGGTCATCTTTTGGGTATTATTATAAGATTTGGATGCATTACATTTGGAGGGAATATTTGTTATGTCTTAAAAATCTTTACTTTTCCGGTGAACTATTTAAGTTCGGCTATTGTAACAAACAAGTCTATTAATCCAATTGTATCAATTTTAACGACTTTCATATTGAGGTCGTTCTCATATCTTGTGCTATTGATCTATGAAGTAACACTGTCAACCCATATTACGCTTTTTGGACATTTTGGGGGTGTTACAAATTAAATCGCCCATTCCTTCTTCACGATAAGCATTAGCTCCTCTAAAAACTACAAAGTCAGTTTCCACAAAGAAAAAGGTTCTCAACAAAAAATAGGCAATTCATTAAGGCTCCATACAAACATTTTTTCCTTTGCACACAATCTTATCTTTCATTATTGATTATAAACTTTGTAGACATCACATTGACATACAATAATAGAAAAGTTAGCATGAGTAAATTCAAATCCTATCGTGCATGAAAACTTTAAATTGTGAGCACCAATCTATATGGATTTTCTTATCATCGTGCAATAACTAGGGTAATCATTAATTCTAGTATCAAGATCTTCATCCCTAGTTCTAAATTCCTCAATTACCTCACCTTCCTCAATGGTGGGCATTAAATCATCACCTTGATTTCTTCTAAGCTTAAATGGTTCATTTAGATCATTTAATTTAATGTAATCTTCCAAGAAAGGGTCTAATGATCTATTCAACACCAAAGTCTCTCCCATAAGCCTAGCTTCTAATCAAGTTTCCATTACTTTCTCTCAAACTTAGCATGTAGACCCTCTTAATTATACTACTAGCAGGTTTAGCACCTTTGAAAATAATCTTTTCTTCCCCAACCTTTAATGTTATCTTTCTTTTGTAAACATCAATCTTAGCACAGGCGGTAGACAATATTGATCTTCCGAGGATCAAGGTTACTTTGATATCTCTGGCATATCAAGAATTATAAAGTCTACTGAAAAGTAAATTTACCAATTCCTACCTGTACGTTTTCAGCAATTCCTTTTGGATATTTCACTGTCCTATCTGCCAATTCCACTGTCAGCTTAGTGTGAGCTAATTCACCTAATCTACTTAAGTAGGGTTCAAGGAGACGTTTTTAACACTAAGCTAGATCCTAAGTCACAAGAGTATTGTCAAAGCAAGATATTATTAAATAAAGCAAGGTAGAGCTGAATCCATGGCGTCTTTCTCCTTTTTGGGGGTATTGGTTTTTTGATATGTGAAGCTCCATAAGATTCCATAGAAATTTTGGTCTATTATTTCCCTCTTCTCTTCACAGTAAGGAATTTCCAAACATCTTGGAAAACGGAACGTCGTTAGTCTTGACTTGTATTGTCAGTGGGATACGGCAGTATTGGGAGATCCAAATTAGGCATATCGAGTATGAATCAAGCTTCAAGTAGTGGTTGAAATTCTGACTGACTTGGTCTCTCGGGTTTGTTTTAGTTGAGCTTGGTAGGCTTCCAATTCCCTCTTTTATATTAGTACCTTGATCATGTTCCCGATTTGTATTTATAGAGTTTTGATTGATGCTCCTTGATTCTTATGGCAAGCATCTGTGTTAGCTCGGATTTCTTTGATCATATTAGATTTTCTTGTGACTCTTTGATGATTCATCATGAATATTACTCAGGGTATCTTCCATAGATTGCCTTCGTTCTTGGTACGAAGGATTTGTGTTGTTCCTTTGATAGTACCCTGGAGCTGTTGCTCTATATCCCCCTCCTTGAAAAGGTCTACCAAATTACGTGTAGTAAGCTTCTTTTAGGGTTTTATCTTCTTCTTTTAGTGGGCAATCTTTGGTGTAATGGGGTCCTTTGCATTGTTCACATCCTACTTGAGCAGCATAAACTTTTTCATTCACCTTTTTGATCTCCCTTCCTAGATTGTTCAGTTGTGCTTGTATAGCAGCCAGTCCGTCAGAAGTCTCAGTACTTCTTCCTCTAGATGTTCCATTGTGTCATTTTTGAGAGTATTCAGCCATTTCTTGGATGGCCGTTTTGGATATTGCAGCAGTCGTAGTTGGAACGCACCTCTTGACTCAAGAATCTGTCGTGTTGGAACATCCAAACCATTATAGAACAAAATCACTTCCTGCATCTCAGTTAAGTAGTGTTGAGGACACTTCATCAAGAGTTCTTTAAAGCGCTCCCATGCTTGATAAAAAGGGGTTTCATCTGGCTCTTGCTGAAAGTTGTTAATTTCCTCCATTTTCTTCGTAGTTCGACCAGGTGGGCAATATTTGTTCAAAAACTTAGTCTTAAGATATTTCTAATTTTTGATTAAACCAGTTGGTTTGTTTCTTAGCCAATGACTTGCGGCTCTAGTTAAGGGATATAAGGAAGACTCGAAGCTTTTGTTGATCCACAGTGCTGTTTAGGACATGGAATAGGTCAACTATTTCGAGAACTTTCTCAATGTGTTCATTTGCATCCTCATTATCTGAACCGCTAAATGTGTTTTCTCGAAGCTCCTTAAGAAATTGTCCTTTTAGTTCAAATTGATCTTTGTTATCAATTTTAGGCCTAGCGACTCCCGATCCATAGTCTGTTCGGGTCTTGCTCATGTATTGCTCCATTGCTTCTGCTTCTTCTTCCTCCGACTATTCTTGGTCAGAAAGTAGATTGAAATAGCGATCTTAATTCGTTCAAGGACTTAGGCTTGAAAGTGTTCTTTGATATTTGAAATTCTCGTTTAGGTTCTTTATAAGGTGTGAATAGTTCGCTCGTAGAACTCCTTGTCATGAACTACTGAAAAAAGGGTTATAACAATCGTAGGAATTTGTTCCGAAGAAAGGTAAACCAAAATTTGGCATGGAATAATTCAAATAGGAAAACCAAGATTTCAGTTTTGTTTTAGACGATCGAGTACGCCATATCCAATGGGAGGTGGGGATAGCCGTATTATCAGTTGGTATGATAACGCTGTATTGGACAGAGAACTGGATACGCCATATCTAATGGAAGTGGATACGCCGTATTTAACTGTCGACCCGAACAGTGTATTTAAGAAAAACAATTAAATACGCAAACAATTAATAACACAAATTATACAACATTTACTAATATACAAGATCTACACTAATCTAAATTATACTAATCCATAATGGTTAGATCTATTCTAATATTTAAGAACCAAAAATATCAAATAAAAGTCAGATTAATTTTCATTCCCTTGGTACGGCGCCAAAAATTAATGTGTCGTTGTTGTTGTGGTGTATAATTTATTGATTCTGTTTTATATTTATTGGGATGTTTGGTTAGTATTGTATGTCCTCTACCAACTTAGCCAAGCTCCAATTTGTGTGATAGTATCCAAAACAATATTGATATGCACAATGTCTAAGTTTCCTTAATCCTAAAGAATTACAAACGCAACTAGCCTGGTATATTATTGGGCCAATTCAGTGCCCAATGATCTTTCATTTAGGATTTGAATATAAAATATCCTAAGTGTTAATAACCTTTAACATCTCAAGGTCACTGAGTGAATAGTCACTCAGTGAGTTACCTTTAGGATGCTCAGCCTGAGTCTATGAGAAAGACTCTGGCATTCAGTGAGGCGGTTCTCAGTGAATGAAGCCTGAGCCAAAGAAGAAGGTGATGGATTCAGTGAGTCATGGCAATAGACTCACTGAGCCCCATACGATCTCCAACAACTAGAAGACCCTGAAGACAAGAGACTAAAGAATAGGCCGGATAGTTTGAGAGCAGATAAGTCCAAGCTCTTATCTCCAGAAGTCAACTTATCCTGAAGAGGGTATAAGACAAGTTTAGTGTTAGGAACAAAACTTGGAAAGAGCATTTGTCCCATACTTAGAATAGATATTGTAATAGGGATAAG
Organism: Tanacetum coccineum; assembly: GCA_026074375.1. Classification (NCBI taxonomy): domain Eukaryota; kingdom Viridiplantae; phylum Streptophyta; class Magnoliopsida; order Asterales; family Asteraceae; genus Tanacetum; species Tanacetum coccineum. The sequence goes on along the minus strand of BQNB010086020.1, from coordinate 2,898 downwards.
TCAGTATAAATGTACTAACCTATTAGATCTGTGATAAGTGCTCAACACCTATAAGGGTGTGACCCTACCTAGGTAGTATAAATAGAACTCTTGTAATGAAGTAGATGTCAAGTTTGTGCATTCAAAGTAGTATCTTTCACAAACACACATCTACTCATTCAAATCTACTAAGTCCCCGAGCAAGCTCAGTTGGTTAGCATAGTAGTTAACTTTGCATAACACTTTAGGTTTATGCAAAGTTATTAGTGATTAGATCACACACACATTGTCATTCAATCCCCATTGTAGTTTCACATACAATGGGGTATAATTCTTAATAAAAGAGTTAAACGTTGAAAAGTTATTTTTGTGTCTTTTACTTACAAGTTATATTTACGTACAAAAATCTTTTCAAACAACAAACTATTTTTCTTTACTTGTTAGCCATGAGTTAGTTAATGATAACTTTGTAGTTATTGTTCACTAACTAAGTGATGGCTATAGTTGATGATGAGCTCACTGTTAGAAAGAGTCATGCTCGTAGTCGTGAATGGGTCGACATCACCATAAGAAAGGTAAACACACTTCTCTCTATGGATGAAGATGCCGATTGGCAAAATTACCTAAAGTATATCAACATTGATCTTAAGTTTGTTGAAGAGCAACGATTAAACTTACTTTCTAAGTATAACAAAATAGTTTTTGAATTAAATAAGTGTAGAGATGAATTGCTAATCTTAAAACAAGCTAAGCTTGATGTTGTCACTTTTCAAATTCAAAACACTAAACTTACAAAGTTAAATCATGTTCTTCAAGAACAACTCAAAGAGGAGAAAAAGATCAATGAAAACTGGCTAACTAACTCAAAAAAGGTTAGTCAATGCATCAGTGAGCATATTCCTCACCAAAAGAAGAAAGTTCTTGGTGGTGAATTACTCACTGAGTCATCATCTAAAATGAATGAAAATGAAAATCTTTTCGTTCCTGCTTCCATGGGGTATGACCAAGAAATGGTTCCAAAAACCAAAGACTGGGTTGAGAGACTCAATCCTGACAGCAAACTTCCAAACTTTAATACTGGAAGAATTCTAGTCCCTGAAAGTCAAGCTGTCAATGATTCTCTTGAAACTTCAAATACCCCTGAATCATCCAAAGATTATGAAGTTGAATTCCTTACTCTACTACCTCTCTTGAAAATTCTTCAGGGAGCTTCACCAAGCTCAGAGGTAATGCCATTGACCTTTCAACCCCACTCTCCAAAAGAGAGACCATACTTAGGTATCATGAAACATACAAAGCCTGAAACATAGGATTCTTCTAACGAAAGTGTTTTAGGAACTGTCACTGTTAGTGAAACTATGAAACCACACCTTTAGTTCCTACTGAAGTCAAATACACTAAACAACAGTCAAAATTAAATGAATTAACTAAAGTTGTTCAGATGTTAATAGATGAAAATGTCAACTCTGACCAAAAGACTCAAGAATCAAATTCAAAGATTCAAAAGGCTGAGTCATCCAAATCAGTTTATTCATCTAAAATAAGTCAAGACTCTAAACCCAAAGTTCAAAGTACTAGCTCTTAAAAATCACTCAGGCCCAAGCCTATTCAAAAGCCACAACTTAAGTGTAAACTCTGTCACTATACCAATCATTCAACTAATGATTGCTATAGGATTCTTTACTGCATGATATGCAAAAGGGAGGATCATAGGACCTCAAATCATGAGATGTATATTGCCTCACTAAAAAGAAGTGAGAACTACAAGGCTCAACCTTATCAATATGCATCTTCTTCCAAGCAGATCCTGAGAGCAAAGGCAAAGACTTTCCCACCATGCACTATGATCACTCTACCTTAGGAAACAATCATGTTATTCAGATTAGAGGAGGAGTACTAGCTGAATCCTCTCAGTCTAACGAGTCCTCAATTGGGGTAACATGTAATACATATGGAAGCATTGTACACTCTACCTGTAACCATAATGAATTTGATCACATCAAAAGAGGTGAGAAAATTTAGGCTGCAAAGGCCAGGGATCCCACCAAAAAGTAGGTTCACAAAAGAAACTAGCCCAAGTTCATTATTTGTGCAGAGATACATCAAGGAGCCCATTTGGTACCTAGACAGTGGATGCTCAAAGAGTATGACTGGTGTCAAGAGTTATCTACACAAATATGTAGAACAACCATGTCTTAAGGTAGTGGTTGGTGATAACTCATCTTGTATTACTGAGGGATATGGTTCAATAAACTGTAGGGGTATAGTTTTTACAAAAGTAGCCTTTGTAAATGGTCTTAAGTACAATCTAATTAGCATTAGCCAACTCTATGATGCTAAGTATATTGTATAGTTTGATGATAAGCAAGGAACAATATTTAATGCTAACAAAAAAATTATCCTATAGCACCTAGAAGAAATGATGTATATGTCCTTGACATGCCATCATTGACTCCAAATGGAGCCTGCTTCTTTGCCAAAGCCTCAGAAAGTGTAAACTGGCTATGGCATAAAAGGCTATCACACTTCAATTTCAAGAAAATTAATAAACTTGACAAACAAAACAAAGTTGTTGGTCTTCCTTCCCTAGTTTATTCAAAGGATAAACCTTGCACAACATGTGAAAAAGGGAAACACCTTAGAGCTTCATTCAAAACTAAACAAAACTTCTCCATCAGGAAGTGTTTACATCTTCTTCATATGGACTTGTTTGGACTAATAAGTCTAATGTCCATAAATCATGAGAAATATACCCTAGTCATTGGTGATGAGTACTTAAGGTACACATGGGTATACTTTCTCAGGAAAAAGAGTCAAGCACCTGAAACGATTATGTCTTTTATCAGGATGGTAGAAAACCAAAATGATGTCAAATAAATCAGAACTGATAATAGGACTGAGTTTAGAAATCGTGAGCTT